>JAWWNF010000121.1:600000-847500 GCA_034641395.1 Darevskia armeniaca
TCGGTGGGGCTGAGAGAAGGGCAGCGACTGGCCCCCAAGGTCACCACTGGCCATCTGTCACGGTTGCTTTAGCTGAGATCCCTGCATTGCAGGGGGTTGGACTAGATGACCCCTGGAGTTCCTTCCAACTCTAGGATTCTAGAATTCTTTGATTTGCGGGAAGGGGGGGATTAGGCTGAATGGGGTGTTAGGGGAGGGGCCGTACCTCTGGGTCCTGCTCCTTCTGGGATGGTTTGTTCCCCAACCTTCACTCCCAGTGAAGAGAGTCAGTGTGGTGTAGAGGTTAAGAGCGGTGGACTCGTAATCTGGTGAACCGGGTTCGCGTCTCCTCTCCTCCACATGCAGCTGCTGGGTGACCTTGGGCTAGTCACCCTTCTCTGAAGTCTCTCAGCCCCACTCACCTCACAGAGGAAGGGAAAGGAGAATGTGAGCCGCTTGGAGACTCCCTAGGGTAGTGATAAAGCGGGATATCAAATCCAAACTCTTCTTCCCACCTGTGGCTCCCAGATGCTCTGTGCATGAGACAGTGGCCACATCCCGGGAATGGCTTCGACTGGCCGGCTAGCCCAGGCATAGGCAAACTCAGCCCTCCAGATGTTTTGGGACTACAACTCCCATCATCCTTAGCTAACAGGACCAGTGGTCAGGGAGGATGGGAATTGTAGTCTCAAAACACCTGGAGGGCCGAGTTTGCCTATGCGTGGGCTAGACCAAGTGAGGGTAGCCAGTGGGTCTCAAACCCTCAGTGAGTGAGGGGCTTTCCCTGTGTGTGAAGACAGACTCCGGCGGACAAGGCCAAGAGTGGGTCCAACAGTCAAGAAGGCAGTTTCTGCACTTGTTGTAGAGCAGGGGTGTCAAACTCCGGCCCTCCAGATGTTTTGAGACTACAATTCCCATCATCCCTGACCACTGGTCCTGTTAGATAGGGCTGATGGGAATTGTAGTTCCAAAACATCTGGAGGGCCGGAGTTTGACACCCGTGTTGTAGAGGGAAGGAAGCCCATCTAGGAGAAGGAGAAACCTCTGGTGCCTTGTGGGGCATCTTTAGGAGAGAGAAAAGACTCAGGAGGAACCCCTAAGATGGTTCGATGGCGCCTTGTACGCCTCCTTCCAGCAATTCCTGCAGCCCAGATGGTGCCAAACGTTTTGCTCTGCTTTCCTTCGGACCCTGTCGGCGAGGCCGAGAGAGGGGTCTTGTCGTCTGGGCAGCCCAGGACCTCCATGCACACTGCCCAGGCCTGTGTCCCGGGGAGGTCATTTCGAGGGTTTCCCCAGTAGTGATGTATGGAAGTGAGAGCTGGACCATAAAGAAGGCCGATCGCCGATGAATGGATGCTTTTGAATTCTGGTGCTGGAGGAGACTCTTGAGAGTCCCATGGACTGCAAGAAGATCAAACCTATCCATTCTTAAAGAAATCAGCCCTGAGTGCTCACTAGAAGGACAGATCCTGAAGTTGAGGCTCCAGTACTTTGGCCACCTCATGAGAAGAGAAGACTCCCTGGAAAAGACCCTGATGTTGGGAAAGATGGAGGGCACAAGGAGAAGGGGACAACAGAGGGCGAGATGGTTGGACAGTGTTCTCGAAGCGACCAACATGAGTCTGACCAAACTGCGGGAGGCAGTGGAAGACAGGAGGGCCTGGCGCGCTCTGGTCCATGGGGTCACGAAGAGTCATGACTAAACACACTCCATTGTCTCTCGAGACAGAGGAATGCCAAATGCTTCCCCTTCTCATTCTTGGATCCAGCACGGATCCAGTCACTGGGATGGCCAGGCCAGCCTGCTAATGGCCTTCTAAGTACCAGTCCTTAAGGAAACAAAGGGTGTAGCTCTGTGCCAGAGGGCAAACAGGTGGGCTTCCTTTCCTGGTTAGTTAGAAAGACAAAAGGGAAGAGCTGAGTTGAACTGTGAGCTAGAAGCTGCAGGCCGGAAAGGCAGAGAAAAAACCATGCCTGATTTCTGCTGGGATCCAAGGCTGTGGCCACGGGAGAAGCAAGGCCTTCTTGGGGTGTTAATTCTGTGAACCCCTTCATCGTAGGCTCAGGTTGTGTATATATGTATACTGCAAATCTTAGAGTTAAAGCTATGGTTTCCCCAGTAGTGATGTACGGAAGTGAGAGCTGGACCATAAAGAAGGCTGATCGCTGAAGAATGGATGCTTTTGAATTATGGTGCTGGAGGAGACTCTGGAGAGTCCCATGGACTGCAAGAAGATCAAACCTCTCCATTCTTAAAGAAATCAGCCCTGAGTGCTCACTAGAAGGACAGATCCTGAAGCTGAGGCTCCAAGACTTTGGCCACCTCATGAGAAGAGAAGACTCCCTGGAAAAGACCCTGATGTTGGGAAAGATGGAGGGCACAAGGAGAAGGGGACGACAGAGGGAGAGATGGTGGGACAGTGTTCTCGAAGCTACTAACATGAGTCTGACCAAACTGCGGGAGGCAGGGGAAGACAGGAGTGCCTGGCGTGCTCTGGTCCAGGGGTCACGAAGAGGCGGACACGACTAAATGACTAAACAACAACAACAACATAAATCTTAGAAGCCCCACAGTCTCTCCTATCCCTCATTCCCAAAAAGAAACACAAACCCTGGGGAAGCACCGGGAACCCCTCTTCCACCGTTTAGAGATTGATGTGTAAGGAGAGCCTGCAGGATTAGGCCAACGGGACCATCTTGTCCAGCATCCTGTTCTCACAGTGGCCAACCAGATGCCCGTGCAAAAGCCGCAAGCAGGATTTGAACGCAAGAGCAGTCCTCTCCCCTTCCTGTGGTTTCCAGCAACTGGGATTCAGAAGCATTGCTGCCTCCGACCGTGGAAGAGGGGTAGAGGCATCTTAGCTAGTAGCCATCGACAGCCCTCTCCTCCTCCACGAATTTGCCTAATCCTGTGGGAGGGAGTTCCGCAGGTTAACTATGCACCAGCCTCATTGGGCTTCATGCATTGGTCCAAGCCCTTTTCCACGCTGCTCAGGTTGGCAGCCCACGTTGCGTTGATGCGAGTTGTTCCCAAGAGATCAGCTGCCAATATTTCACAAGGTTTTCTTAATTCCCTTCCAATTGGGATTCTCACGGAGGCAGCATTTGCCAACCTGTTGCCCTTCAGCAGTTTTGGGATATGTCTCCCGAACGCCCCAGCCGTGGGAAAGAGGAAGGCAAAGAAGGCACTGCCTGAGCCTGCCCGGCCTTGTGGCAGCAGGAGATCTGGCCTGGAAACACTCTTGCGGGCGAAAATAAAAGGTGGAGATTAAAAATGCGCAGGAAAGGGCAAGCCAAAGGATTAAGGAGCAACTCCAAAATGTAGAAAGGCTGAAACATTTGGGGAGATTTTAAAATTAGGCACAGGGTGGAAAAAGCGAGAAAAGGTTAGTATCTATTTGAGAGGCAGCGTGGTGTAGTGGCTAGAGTGCCAGGCTGTGACCTGGGAGAGACCAGGGTTCAAATCCCCACTTGGCCAGAAAGCTCGCTGGGTGTGACCTTAGGGGCCAGCCACTGCCTCTCCACCTCTTACCTCCCTTGCAGAGTTGTTGGGGTGGTGATTAAATGGGGACAGGGAGAACCATGTGAATCATAGAATTGGAAGAGACCCCTAGGGCCATCCAGTCCAACCCCCTGCCAAGCAGGAAACACCATCAAAGCATTCCTGACAGGTGGCTGTCAAGCCTCTGCTTAAAGACCTCCCAAGAAGGAGACTCCACCACACTCCTTGGCAGCAAATTCCACTGTCAAACAGCTCTTACTGTCAGGAAATTCTTCCTAATGTTTAGGTGGAATCTTCTTTCTTGTAGTTTGAATCCATTGCTCCGTGTCCGCTTCTCTGGAGCAGCAGAAAACAACCTTTCTCCCTCCTCTATATGACATCCTTTTATATATTTGAACATGGCTATCCTATCACCCCTTAACCTTCTCTTCTCCAGGCTAAACATACCCAGCTCCCTAAGCCGTTCCTCACAAGGCATCGTTTCCAGGCCTTTGACCATTTTGGTTGCCCTCCTCTGGACACGTTCCAGCTTGTCAGTATCCTCCTTGAACTGTGGTGCCCAGAACTGGACACGGTATTCCAGGTGAGGTCTGACCAGAGCGGAATACAGTGGGACTATTACTTCCCTTGATCTAGATCAGGGGTCGGCAACCCGTGGCTCCGGAGCCGCATGTGGCTCTTCTACACCTTTGCCGCGGCTCCGGGGTGGCATGTCTTCTCCCGCTCCCCTTTCCCTCCCGTCGCGTCGGTGTGTGTAGTCGGGGGCGGCGGGAGAGCGAGCTGCAGAGAGAAAGAGAAGTTGGCGAGCTGCGACGGGCGCGTCGACGGCAAACCAGAGCCGAGCGCAGAGCCCGAGAGCGAGAGCAGCGCCTCCTCCTCCTCCTCCCGCTTCCCGGCTGGGCAATTGACAGCTCATTATCATGCTGCGCTCACTCGCTGCCTGTCTAGGGCCGGAGGGAGGGAGAGCGAAAGGCGCGCACACACAAAAGCTGGTGTGTTTATGTATGTGTGTGTGTGTGTGCGAAAGGCGCGCGCACACAAAAGCTGGTGTGTGTGTGTGTGTGCAAAAGGCGCGCGCACACAAAAGCTGGTGTGTGTGTGCGAAAGGCGCGCGCACACAAAAGCTGGTGTGTGTGTGTGTGTGTGCGAAAGGCGCGCGCACACAAAAGCTGGTGTGTGTGTGTGTGTGTGTGCGAAAGGCGCGCACACACAAAAGCTGGTGTGTGTGTGTGTGTGTGTGTGTGTGCAAAAGGCGCGCGCACACAAAAGCTGGTGTGTGTGTGCGAAAGGCGCGCGCACACAAAAGCTGGTGTGGGTGTGGGTGTGGGTGTGGGTGTGTGGAGAGGAGGCAGCGAGCCCCAGACAAAGCCCGTGCAGCTGTGTTTGAGCTGGGCCAGCGTTGGCAGAAGTGCTGCCGTCTCGCAGGAGGCTCCTGATGGACGCTTGCCTAAATCGCGGCGGCGCAGGGCGGCAGGGGGCGGGGCACCATACGTCATGCGCAATGACGTCACATGGCCCCGCCCCCTCGCCTAGGGCACGAAAAGCAGCTCCCAGTTTAATTTTTCCTTCGGAAACGGGTCCAAGTGGCTCTTTTTGTCTTAAAGGTTGCCGACCCCTGATCTAGATGCTATACTCCTATTGATGTGGACCATGTTGAGTTCCTTGGAGAAAAACGGTGGCCTATAAATGCAACAATCCATCCATCAATCAATATAGATTGCATGGTGCAAATGTGGCCCTAGATGGCCAAGGCTCTGGCTCAGCTCCCCATCGATCCTGAATCTAGTCCACAGTTTCCCAAATTTGGGTCTCTGGCTGTTTTGGGACTATGACTCCCATCATCCCTAGCTAGCAGGACCAGTGGGTCAGGGATGATGGGAACTGTAGTCCCAAAACAGCCGGAGACCCAAGTTTGAGAAACCTCAATCTAGTCTTATTAACGTGGATCCTAAACGTGGATCTCTGGCGTCAGCGGGCAGGAGATGCCCCACCCTTGCAGATCTGGTCCAGGAACTGGCGGCCAGGAATACAGAAGACGGGAGAACAGGGTGTGCCGCTGCCTGGCAGCCGCCCCAATACCACGCCTGCGGGCTTGGCCTCTGGACATGCCAATGGGGGGTGGAATCCACACCATTGGCCTTACATGCTAGCCCAAGCCACATCTCCATGCAGTCACACTCAGAGCACAACTGGGGAGATTTCAGAGGTTTTTCAGCGTGGAGGGGCCAAAATGACAAGGGATTATAGATGAGATGGAAGACCTCTGGGATAGTGTATTATTATTATTATTATTATTATTAATACCCTGTCCATCTGGCTGGGTTTCCCCAGCCACTCTGGGCGGCTCCCAACAGATTATTATTATTATTATTAATAATAATAATAAAGCGATAAATCATCAGACATTAAAAACTTCCATAAACAGGGCTGCCTTCAGATGTTTAAAATGTTAAAAAATATGCTGCACATTCCCGGCTCTCCAAACCGTTGGGCCCTCCAGTTGCCGCTGAACTACAACTCCCACCAGCCTCGGCAAGCAGAAGGGGTGGAAGACTTTTAGAAGACATCTGAAGGCAGCCCTGTTTAGGGAAGCTTTTAATCTATATATATAAAAATGTTCCCATTGCGCGTTTGTCCGAAACACCCTTGCTCCGTAACCGCTGGACCAAATCGCATCAAATTTGGACACAGAGTTTCCATTACCATGGCATTCTAATCTGGCGTAATAAAAATTCAGAAAAACCACACCTGTCATACCTAAAATAAAGAAAAACCGCAAAAAAATTTGGCGCGTACATATGACACCACCAGCAAAACAGCGCACTCTAGCGACGACTATGCTGGTACTACAGCTACAAAAGCAAGAAATTGGCACACACATATGACATCACAGCAAAACCTCGCCCTCTAGCAACGGCAGGCCTGTCTCCATTTTCACTCCCAAACTGACAAACTGTTTCTCTGCAAGGAAGGAGGGGTTGATTGTGTTAGTGGCCAGACAAGGATGTGATTAAATTGGCTGGGATACAGGGAAATGTAAATATCTCTTTTGTCAAAGGCACGCTGGGAAATGGAGGCCGCTGCCTCTCGCAGTTAACTAGGCCGGACCAGCAAGGCATGCTGGGAAATGGAGTCACGGCGCCCTGTGGGTGAACTAAGCTCTTTTGCCCAAACCACAAGGCATGCTGGGAAACGCTGGGCTTATTATCCCAACCAACCGCGCGCTCAAGGCACTCTGGGAAATGGAATCAAATCCTCTCTGTAGAGGGTTACTCCTTCCTCGGCTTTTTCTGCCACAGGCCGCGAGAGGGCACCTGAGCGCGTGCAGAGTGCACATGACGCCGGCGGGGGTAGGTGGGGGTTTATTTTGGCTGCGGCTGCTGCTGATGGTAATAAGCATAAAATCAGGCACAGCAACACGTGGCCCGGGTCAGCTAGTGTTTAATAGATTCTTGTATTTTAATGTTCTGTTGGAAGCCGCCCAGAGTGGCTGGGGAAACCCAGCCAGATGGGCGGGGTATAAATAATATATTATTATTATTATTATTATTATTATTATTATTATTATGGAATTGCAGTTGGAAGGGACCCCCAAGGGGCATCTAGTCCAACCCTCTGGAACACAGCATCACTGCTCAATGGTGATGGGAGGTGTAATCTGGCACACCTGCGACTAACGGAGAAGAAGAAGAGTTTGGATTTGATATCCCGCTTTATCACTCCCCGAAGGCGTCTCAAAGCGGCTCACATTCTCCTTTCCCTTCCTCCCCCACAACAAACACTCTGTGAGGTGAGTGGGGCTGAGAGACTTCAGAGAAGTGGGGCTAGCCCAAGGTCACCCAGCAGCTGCATGTGGAGGAGCGGGGAAGCGAACCCAGTTCACCAGATTACGAGTCCACCGCTCTTAACCACTACACCACACTGGCAAGATCGCCTCCGTCCTAGGCTCAGGTTGTATATATGTGTAAATAAAACCATATACTCTAAAGACATCACCGTCTCCACTGACCTTCCAACCCCGGGCGTTTCTCAGCTCTCAGAGATCAGACGTAAAAGCAGCAAGAGAAACAGAGCCACATTTCACAGATGTTTTAATGAAATCTGCACCCCACTGAGGGAAGGCCCTGCTCTCAAGTGACCGATCGTCTCCCTGCGGTAAATGCACTTGAGGCACTGATTCACACATGATATAATGAAGGGGTTATGTCTCAATGAGCAGGCATGGATCTGCCCTTTGGAAGAACGGCGGTCCTCTCCGTGGGTCTGAAACGAGCACGTTGGGAAGATTTCTTTCCAATCTTTAGAACTTTAACGCTCGATGGGCACCGAAGACTCTGCTCTAAGGTTCGGAAGAAACCTTGCTTCTCTCCGGAAGGGGGTCTCCGTGGGGTCGGCGATGGGAGAAGCCGGGCAAAGTTTGGAGCCTGTTAGGAACTAGGAGCGCCAGGTCATGAGCTAACTCCAAACTTTTGCTGGAGGCGGAAAGGATGCAAGAGGCAAGTTTGAAAAAGAAACTTTTAACAGCTTTGCCGTCTTTCCCAGCTTGGTTCCTCACTAAATGCTTTGGGGACTACAACTCCCATCATGCTGCGCTGGCTGGGGGCTGATGGGAGTTGTAGTCCAAAATACCTCGGAGGGCACCAGGTTGCTGAAGGCTGCGCTACACTGAATGTGGCCCAGCCATAAGGGATCACAACACATCCGACAACCACCTTATTTTCGCAGTTGCAGGAAAACGGCAAAGAAGAGGTTACCCAGCCGCTGGTGAGCTATATTCAACATGGTTGGTCACACGTGGTGCCCTGGTGCCTGGTCTGAGGTGGCTCTCCCCTCCATACTTCAGGTAAGTTTGGAGATATGTGGACAAGCTCAGCAGGAAATAAGTTCACACCTCACACCCCAGCCAGGAAACGTCTTTTGGCCTGTTCTGACCACCCAGCAAAGGACACTGAGCAATACCATATCTGTTCTGCATCAGGCACACGGGGCAGGTCCCAACACCAGGAAGGCCCTGCCCCTCCTCATACGCTTCTCCTTTGCACCAACCATGAAGGGTCACCCTCCAGATGTGTGGGAGTACAACTCCCATTAACCGGCACAGCTCAACACACCTAGAAGCTGATGGGAGTTGTAGTCTGAATCTTTCGGACGCCGCCCAGGCTGCTTAATGTTGTGACTACTATTTGGGAGCCAAGG
Organism: Darevskia armeniaca; assembly: GCA_034641395.1. NCBI lineage: Eukaryota > Metazoa > Chordata > Lepidosauria > Squamata > Lacertidae > Darevskia > Darevskia armeniaca. The sequence goes on from JAWWNF010000121.1 coordinate 608,678, forward strand.
ACACGCTCTTGACCTAAGTCTGGGGTGTGGAGACTTGCAAAAAAGCAGCAGCTCAGTCCATGTTGTTGCCCTTTACCCAGAGGTGGCACAGCATCAGCGCAGCAGATCCCACAGCAAGATCCCACTCTCGCGAACCACAAAAGGAGAAGATTACAGTTGAGCAGAACGGACAGACAGACGGATGGACAGACACATGCACACTCTTTGTCCTGGCCCGCAAGAAAGGCAAGTTTTGGCAACGACCCCCCCCCCGAGCCAAGGGGGTCCCTATCGCGCCTCCACCTTCAGAGCGGGTGCCGGCCCTTGCGGGGCACCCTTCCTGTGCACCCGCTGGTGCTTGGCGAGGTGGTGCTTTTGGACGAAGCGCTTCCCGCACTCGGCGCAGGGGTAGGGCTTCTCCCCCGTGTGGTAGCGCTGGTGCCTGACCAGGTTGGGCTTCTGGCTGAAGCGCTTCCCGCACTCGCCACACTGGTAAGGCCTCTCGCCGGTGTGGATCCTGCAGTGGATGGTGAGAGCCGACCACGACACGAAGCCTTTCCCGCACTCGTTGCAGATGTACTGCTTCTGCTCCGGGGCGGGGGGCTTGGGGAGCTCGGGCTTCCAGAAGACCCCCTTCTTGGTCTGCGAGAGAGCCAGCGGCCGAGTCCCCGGTTCGACGATCAGGACCGGCTGCCCGACATCGCCCTGCGGGCCAGGGACCTCCGCGGGGCGAAAAAGGCCCTCCTGCCCGCCGGCCACCAGCGATTCCACCACCGCCTCCAGGCTCTCTGGGTGCCCCAGAGCGAAGCGCCCCCCGCCCGCCTCCGCCAGGGCACCGGATCCCGCATGGCCGGCCCTCTGGTGCCGCGTGAGGCTCCCCTTGGTGGGGAAGCTCTGCCCGCAGGTGTGGCACTGGAAGCCCTTCTCTGCGGCGTGGGTCCGCTGGTGCTTGAGCAGGTGCTGCTTCTGGGTGAAGCCTTTTCCGCACTGGGCGCAGGCGTGCGGCCTCTCGCCGCTGTGGTAGCGGAGGTGGCGCAGGAGGTTGGGCTTCTGGGTGAAGCTCTTCCCGCACTGGGCGCACGGGAAGGGCTTCTCGCCTGTGTGGATGCGCTGGTGGATGCTCAGCGACGACCACCAGGTGAAGCCTTTGCCGCACTCGCTGCAGATGAACTTCTTCACCCCCCGCCGGCGCCCCTTGGGCCGCGCCCAGCTCAGGCCGGCCCGCGCCTCCTCCCGCTGCCTCGCCACTGTCTCCCGGTAGGCTTCCTTCAGCTCCTGGAAAACCAGCCAGCGCTGGCGGGCGTGGACCCGGCGGTGGAGACCCAGCACGGCTTTGTTGCCGAAGCGCCGCTGGCACTCGGGGCAGGCGTGGGGGCCGGGCCGCGCCCGGAAGTGGGTCCGCTGGTGCTTGGCGAGGTGCTGCTTCTGGCGGAAGCAGCGCCCGCACCTGGCGCACTGGAAAGGCCGCTCCCCGGTGTGGTTGCGCAGGTGGCACAGCAGGTTGGTCCTCTGGCTGAACCTCACCCTGCAGGTGAAGTCTCCTTCCGCAGCGCCCGTTCTCTGGATCGCTTTGCCCTCCCCAACTCGGACGGCGCTGCGCAGCTCTTCGCCCGCCAAGTCCTCCCTTCCTGCGCCATTGGTGCGCAAGACCCTGCTTCCTCCGGAGATGGGGTCATCTTCCTGTTCCTCCTCCTCCTCTGGGGGCATCTTCTGGTTCCTCGCTGCCAGTCTGTGCCATCGAGGGAAACTCCTTCTCTGGCCGGAGCACTGAAAAATGGCGCCTTTCGCTGCCCTGTCGGTGGTTCCGTTTGGTTTCTTGGCCTCTTCTTCTGGAGAACTTCCCTCCTCTGTATATCTGGTCGTGTGGAGGACTTCTAGAGGACAAAAGGGAAATAACAGAGCCAGAGGTTGGTGGTTGTCGTTTCGAAGGAATAAAAATGCTACTTCACACATGGCAAACCAAGTCGATGGACTCTGCGGAAATGGCAAAGTTAACTGGAAAACTCAGGAGCCAAGAGGACAAGAACTTTAAAAAACGAATGAGAAAAAATTATAATTTACTTAGGAGACCATTGTAAGCAGATGAAAACAGATTGAGGTTGAATCCTGACAAGACAGAAGTACTGTTTTTGGGGGACAGGGGCGGGCGGGTGTGGGGGACTCCCTGGTCCTGAATGGGGTAACTGTGACCCTGAAGGACCAGGTGCGCAGCCTGGGAGTCATTTTGGACTCACCGCTGTCCTTGGATGCGCAGGTTAATTCTGTATCCAGGGCGGCTGTCTACCAGCTCCATCTGGTACGCAGGCTGAGACCCTACCTGCCCGCAGACTGTCTCGCCAGAGTGGTGCTGCATGCTCTAGTTATCTCCCGCTTGGACTACTGCACTCCGCTCTACATGGGGCTACCTTTGAAGGTGACCCGGAAACTGCAATTAATCCAGAATGCGGCAGCTAGACTAGTGACTGGGAGTGGCCACCATGACCACATAACACCGGTCCTAAGAGATCTACATTGGCTCCCAGGACGTTTCTGAGCACAATTCAAAGTGTTGGTGCTGACCTTTAAAGCCCTAAACAGCCTCGGTCCTGTATACCTGAAGGAGCATCTCCACCCCCATCATTCTGCCCGGACACTGAGGTCCAGCGCCGAGGGCCTTCTGGCTGAGGGCATTCCACAGGGAGGGTGCCACCACTGAGAAGGCCCTCTGCCTGGTTCCCTGTAACTTCACTTCTCACAGGGAGGGAACCGCCAGAAGGCCCTCGGCGCTGGACCTCAGTGTCCTTCAGCTGCGCACCTGGTCCTTCAGGGGCACAGTTACCCCGTTCAGGACCAGGGAGTCCCCCACACCCGTCTGCCCCCTGTCCCCCAAAAACAGTACTTGGGTTTCTAGAGACAGAGGTGTACCTCTGCAGGATTTGGCATCCTTCCACAGGGCCTGCAAGACGGAGCTGTTTCGCCTGGTTTTTGGGCAGGGTTGAGTTTAACCCTGACGTTTTACTCCGTTGGTTTGTTGGTGGGCTGCTTAAAATGAGGTGGCATTTTAAAATTTAAAATTTAAAATTGTATTTTAATTTGCATTTTTAGCTGATTGTTTTGTGGTTTGTTGTGGTTTTTATGACTGTTAGCTGCTCTGAGCCCGGTCTCGGCTGGGAAGGGCGGGGTACAAATAAAAGTTTATTATTATTATTATTATTATTATTATTATTATTACTCAGGAGAACCCCCAAGCTATGCACTTGCTCCTTCAGAGGGAGCGTGACCCCAATTAAAATGGGTAACTTGCCTCCCCGCTGGGCATGGGAGCTCCCCACATCTCGGAGGACACCACAAACCTGAGCTGACGTTCCTGGGCGCTTCATTTTCTCCAGAATCTCTCTTACGCAGGAGGCCGCCAATTTCTCTCCTCTCCTCCATCCTTCCTGGCTCTGGGAATCCTGGAAAACGCAGGAACAGCCATTAATTTGGGAGAAAGAGTAAGCCCGTCTGGTGCCTCCCACCCATCACCTCCTCGGCCAGCTCCTCCACCTCTGCCAGTACCCAGAGCGCCAACTCTGGCTCCAGCTCACCCACCGCGGCTCGGAAGGAAGGGGAGCCGCGACACGGAGCCTAGAACATCACTTCTGAGGCGAGGCAACCAGAACTGTCCCCAGGGCTCCCAATGCAGCCGCACCATAGATATGTTGAACAGCATTACTATATTGGCAGTTTTAGTTTCAATTCCTTTCCTTACGATCCTAATGTTAAAAGGAACAGGAGTCTCTCGATTACCCAAAGATGGAAAACATTGCCTGATTTCAACAACTCATTACTGGTGGATTAAGATATGGAAAATTGCATTACGACTCCAGGTGGGGCCAGCCAAGGCAGAACAGAGCGAGGGTATTACTTCCCTTAATCTGGACAAGCCTTCATTCCCGTATAGACTCTTAGCAGCCCTGCTCAGAATCCCCCTGGGGCAGCCCCAAGGAGCGAAGCTTTTTTCTCCACCACTGTGGAGAAGAAACAAGGGGAAGGGATGGCTTGACTGGCTGAATTAATGGCTGTCAGAGCAACTGAAGACCTGGGCCAGAAAAGTTGACAGCGCTAGGAAGAGGACACCTCCACCATTTCCCAGCTCTAAGGATAATCTGCTTTGGGCGGGGGGGGGGGAGCTTTTTTATTTGTGGTTGATACACAGCATCCTGTATGAAACTCTGGTGCTGCTGCCAGTCAGTGCAGACAATACTGAGCTTTTTTTATTTGTGGTAGATACACAGCATCCTGTATGAAGCTCTGGCGCTGCTGCCAGTCAGTGCAGACATTACTGAGCTTTTTTATTTGTGGTAGATACACAGCATCCTGTATGACGCTCTGGCGCTGCTGCCAGTCAGTGCAGACAATACTGAGCTCTGCATAAGGCTGCTTCCTATATTCTTATTAGGGAAGGGGTGTGGGTTGGTGGTAGCAGCTGCTTAGCATGCAGAAGGTTCTGAGTTCGAATCCCCAATAGTATGTCCAGGTTGGGGGTGGGGTGGAGACTCCCCTGCCTGAAATGCTGCCGGTCAGAGGAGACGGCGCTGAGCCAGATGGACCCATACGGTCTGACTCGGCAGGCTGCCAGCTGGGCACGAACTCCTCCGCCTCCTGCACAGGCAGGCAGCCCACACTCATCGCTGCCAGCTGAGCCTGGAGAGGATGCCCCTGCTGCGAATCTGCAAATGACAAAACCAAAGGAAGTCGCCGGAGGACCCAGGAGCCAAAGGCCGAGAGCCCCCGCTTGGCCATGGCAGGCTCCCTCCATGCAGCCAGCAAAAGGCTCCGGGGGCTTTCTCTTTGGATTCCCCCCAACAGATCCCGGGATCCTGTGGATTTGCAGCGCTGAGCATGCCAAACCCCCACCCCCACCCCAAAATGCTCCTACCTGGTGACTTTGGCTCTGCAAGCCAACCCCCGCCTTCTGCAACCAGGTGGATCCTCTGTTTGCGCTGGCCAAAGAGAAGGCAATGCCACCTTAAGCAGCTCCGGTGCAATGATTGGTCGCGGCACCTGCCAATCTCATCCCCGGGGCGGGGCGGGACCGCGGAGGAAAGGCTTCGCGCAGACGGCAGAAGCGAGAGAGGGAGAAAGGACGCCGGCGCGGAGGGAGCACGAGGCGGCACCTGCGATTGGCTGCGGCGCACAGCCGGGCAGGCGCCATTGGAGAAAGGGAAGGCCAATAGGAAGGTGGCTGGTGCTCCTCGCTCCTCCCCCTCCTCCGCTGCTCAAGGCTTAACCCCTGCCGTCCAGAGGAAAGTGAAACTGAATAGAAGGAGCAGAATCGCGAAAAGAAACGGCGTAGGTGAGACAGATAGATAAATAAATATCTTGTTTTAAGGTGAGGGATTGTTTCCTCTAGTACGTTGTTCCCCGCGGATTGTTGTTATTTTTTAAATAACTTTTAAAAATAGAATTGTGAAGTTGGGACCCCAAGGGTCATCTAGTCCGACCCGCTGCAAATGCTGGAATCACAACTAAGGCATCCTGACAGGCGACCCCCGACCACTGTTTAGAAACCCCCCAAATGCTGTCTGCACGCCTGCGTGCTTGAACCTTGGGGCCCCAGGTGTTGTGGGACTGAAATCCCCATCGTCCCCAGCCAGCATGACCAATGGTCAGAGCAATGGGCGTTTTACTCCAACCACATCTGGGGACTCAAGGCTGGAGAGCAATGGAGTCTGCACTGGCTGGCAGCAGCACCCCGGAGTTCAGGCAGGACTTTCTCCCAGGGATTGAACCTGGGACCTTCTGCCTCGCAAACAGATGCTCTCTGCCACTCAACTACGGCCCTTCTGGACCAACGGGGCTGGACTCCCAAGAGTGGGGGGTCTTGGCATCCCAGGAAGCCTCAAATCTTGCCTCTGCCATGAACTCAAACTCCCCTTTTCTCAGCTTGCAGCTCCCATCTGCTAAGGCGGGGCTAAGAGGGCACTTTGCATTCTCATTTTGTATTTTCCTGATGCGAACTGTCCTGGGATCTTCAGACGAAGGGCAGTATACAAATTAAAATAATTAAATAATTAAATTAATAACAATGATGGTGGTAATGATTATGTCTGAATGGAGAACCTGCAAACCCCAAAGTGGCCCGGGCTGATTTCTGTTGAAGAAATGTGGGCTGGCGCTGACATACACAACATCGATGCGAAGTATTCTCACGGTCCACCTCTGTGCCACGCAGCATTCTTCAGCAGGGAGCCAACTGTGGGCTTCGTAAGAATGCTGGCATTAACGCGAAGGATATTTATTGTACAGTAGTACCTTGGTACTCAAACAACTTGGAACCCAAACGCTGCAAACCCGGAAGTAAGTGTTCCAGTTTGTGAACTTTTTTTGGAAGCCAAACATGCTCCGTTTTGAGTACCACGCTTCTGATTTGAGTGTTACGCTGAGGTCTGTTTGATTTTGCTATTTATTTTGCGGTTTGGTTTTGTTTTTGTGGCTGTGTGGAACCCAGTTCAGCTACTGATTGATTGTGTGACTGCAGTACATTGTTTATTGCTTTCAGTTTATGAATCAATGGTCTCGTTAGATAGCAAAAATCATGTTAAATTGCTGTTTTAGGGGTTGTTTTTAAAATAAGGTTACCAGACATCCCCGTTTCCCAGATTTACCAATCAGACCCAGGTGGCGCTGTGGGTTAAACCACAGAGCCTAGGGCTTGCCGATCAGAAGGTCGGCGGTTCGAATCCCGTGACGGGGTGAGCTCCTGTTGCTCGGTCCCTGCTCCTGCCCACCTAGCAGTTCAAAAGCACATCAAAGTGCAAGTAGATAAATAGGAACCGCTCTGGCGGAAGGTAAACGGCGTTTCCGTGTGCTGCTCTGGTTCGCCAGAAGCGACTTAGTCATGCTGGCCACATGACCCGGAAGCTGTACGCCGGCTCTCGGCCTATAGAGCGAGATGAGCGCCGCAACCCCAGAGTCGGACACGACTGGGACTAATGGTCAGGGGTCCCTTTACCTTTACCCCTGGCAAAATCCATTGAAGTTGACAAGTGTCCCCGGATTCATTGAAAAAAATCTGGTAACCTTATTTTAAGAGTCTGGAACAGATTAATCTGTTTTGCATTACTTTCTATGGGAAAGCGTGCCTTGGTTTTGCAACGCTTTGGTTTTGGAACAGACTTCCGGAACGGATTAAGTTTGAGAACCAAGGTACCACTGTATTGGGAAGAAGGTGCACAGACTTTTAGCGCCACCGTACAGATAAACTTGACCCACGGGAGTGATCCAGGTTACAGTATTGGGAATCTGTATGAAGAATGCTGTGTAACCGGAAGCTCACATCCCCTAGTTGCTGTATTTCCTTCTGTTTAAAAGAGGTCCTTCTGCCATTTCCGTGGCAGGTTGGGGGCATTCCACGTTAATTCAGAGATGGGGGAACCTACAGCCCTCCAGATGTTTGCTGGACTCTACAACTCCCATCAGCCCCACAACATTTGACCATGCTGGGAAGGAGCTGGTGGGAACTGCAGTCCATTGCATCTGCAAGGCTCCCCCCAAGGCGGCTTTAATTCAACTGGTTTATGGAAGAAAGCAAGAGGCCAAGTGGCCACAGTCGACACACTGCAAGGAGCTGTGTTTTTAAAATTAACATCTACCGCTTTATTTGTTTTAAAAGAGTATACAATAGGAAACGGTTTGAAAACGAAATTGGCTTGTGTCTAAAACAGGGCATCTAGAAAGGGCAGTGTTATTACCTTGCATTATTTTCTTAAAGTTAGCATTAGGAGTTTAGGATGTGGGTCTCCTGGCCCACAAGTCTTGCACACACGCACACACAAAGGACCCAATCCCCTAGCCTGCCCCGGTTATAAATAATGCCGAATTAAGCAAAGAGATGCAGAGAAGCTTTTCCTCCTTGCTCCGTTTGCATGCGGAAGCCGAAGGTGAAGAGTTGAAGGAGGCTTTGAGGACAGAGGTAGGGCGCCAGGGCTTGGAAGGCAGGCGAGAGGAACAGGTCACCATGCAAGACCGGCCGGCAGCTCCTCCTCGCCGTGGATTTTGAACCTCGTGCAGAGACGACTCGCACATCTTCGGATCGTGTCTCACCAGCAATGAGGACTAGCCACCTGCTTATTTCCTATCTTTTAAAAAATTACGGTAAGCTGCAATCCTAAAAGGGGGAAAAACCAAACCAAAAGAATCTTGCCTGCTTCTGCGCGGAATTTCCCCAAAAGTCACGACAAGACAGGCCAGCTTCTAATTATTTAAAAATCTATCATGCTGTGTCAGTGTGGATGAGAGTCTTTTTCTTGCTCTCTCTTCACAGGCACACCCCTGCCCCCAAATTCTGCCAAGGCCCGTTCACGGAAACCGTCCGTCTGCAAAGAAGCAGCAAAGGTCCGGATTTTTTTATTTATTTTATTTTTAGAGCTCAGGCTGGCTTTTTTTCAGATCTTCCGCAGTCCCTCGACTCTCGTCGTTAATCTGCGGAACTCCCTCCCTCAGGAGACGGCGAGTGGTCACCAACCTAGATGGCTTTAAAGGGGATTAGACAAATTCTTGGAGGAGAGGAGGAGAGAGCTGGGGACGGCTTCTAGCCAGGGTGGCTCTGCTGTACCTCCCGCTGCCAGAGCCCTCGGCAGCCCTCTCCTCCTCTGGGAATCTGTCCCCAAGCCATCGCTGCCGGAAACTGCAGGAGGGAGGAGGGGCTTCTTATGGAGGTCTGTTGTGACAGCAGAACCTCCATGCCCGGGGGCAGTCTACCTCTGCATAACCAGATAATGGGGGACAACAATTGGAGATAGTCTCTGCCCTCTGGTCCCGCTTGCTGGTTCCCCTTTGGGTCAGTCGCTGTGAGAATGGGATGCTGGGCTAGATGGGCCACTGGCATGATCCAGTAGGCTTCTCTTATCTTCTAACGTTCCTAAGTCTTCTGCTCTCGATCTCAGTCTGCTGAAGACACCGAGCAAAGGAAGCCCCCCAATTCGAACTCAGCCCACGGGACCACAGAGCTCGAGCGCCGTCCCCTCCCCAGAGTCAGATCCATTTCAGTGGAGATATCGGGGACTGAGGCTGCGAATCCTGCACCCCACCTCTGAACTGTGGGCCCCCGGTCCCTTTTAAGCCACCCGCTCCATTCTCCGTCTGAAAGAAGAGTGTGTTTCCAAACACGTGCAGAGTGAATTTCCTTGGCAGCCACTCCAGGACAGCCGGAAAATACTCCCGGGAGGCCGGAGGCACGGCGACTCTCTTTTCGGAAACGAAAGTCTGGGGTCCCTCCGGCCTCATTTGGTTTCTCAGGACTGGGCGAAGTTTGCCAAAGCAAAATCCTGAGGTTAAGTCAGGGCGGGGGGCAGCGAGAGGAGAGGACCTCCTTCCGGTGGGAAATCTGCAGACTCCCCAAGGGACGCAAGGGCACCGCAGCCTTTGCCCAGTTCACGCGGCCGCAGGGAAACGTGGTTGTGCGTAGATCTGGAGCGTTGGAAGGGGCACCCCAGAGGTCATCCAGCCCAACCCCGCTGCGATTCAGGAACCGCACCAAATGAAAACATGGGTGCACCGTAGAACCGTAGCGCTGGAAGGGACACCCCAGAGGTCATCCAGCCCAACCCCGCTGCAATTCAGGAACCGCACCAAATGGAAACATGGGTGCACCGTAGAACCGTAGCGCTGGAAGGGACACCCCAGAGGTCATCCAGCCCTACCCCCGCTGCAATTCAGGAACCGCACCAAATGGAAACATGGGTGCACCGTAGAACCGTAGCGCTGGAAGGGGCACCCCAGAGGTCATCCAGCCCAACCCCGCTGTGATGCAGGAACCGCACCAGACGATTCCCGGGCAGCCAGGGAGGGCGGAGGGCCAAGAGGCAGCGGCCAGCCCAGCTATGGAGGAGCAGGCCTCAGAGGCCTAGTTTGGCGGGGCGGCGGGGGGCGGCTGGATCTGCCTCACCACATAGCCCTGTCGGAGGCTGACCCCCGTCTCCCCGGGGGCGGCCACGTTCCTGTGGCTCCTCTGGTGGGCGCGCATGTTGGAGCCCTGCTGAAGACCCTGGGGCAGAGCGGGCAGGCGTAGGGCTTCTCGCCCGTGTGCAGGCGCTCGTGGGACACGAGGTTGGACTTCTGCGAGAAGCGCTTGGGGCAGCGGCTGCAGGCATAGGGCTTCTCCCCCGTGTGGATGCGGATGTGCGCCACCAGGTAGGGCTTGCAGCGGAACTGCTTGGCGCAGACGGGGCACACAAAGGGGGCTCGGGCCGCCGCGGCGGGGGGCGCGGCAGGACGCCGGGCAGCGGCGGCAGAGGAGTGTCGCCCTGCGCACAGGCCAGACGGGCGTCGGTGGGCAGCGGCGGCGGCGGCAGAGGCATGGGCCGGCGGAAGGCGTCCAGCCCGAGGGCGTCGGGCCGCTGGTGCGCGGGTTCTGGAAGGCGTCTCCGTCGAAGGCGTCCAGCGGGTGGCTGGGTGGCAGGGGCTCCCTGGTGTGGATCTTCTGGTGGGAGATGAGGTTGGGCTTGTGGCGGAAGCTCTTGCCGCACTGGGCGCACACGTAGGGCTTCTCCCCGGTGTGGATGTGCTGGTGCGACGCCAGGTAGGCCTTGCTGCCGAAGGACTTGCCGCACTCCTGGCACTGGTAGCGGCGCTCGCCCGTGTGCACCTGCCGGTGCGCCAGCAGGTTGGGCTTGTGGCGGAAGCTCTTGCCGCACTGGGCGCAGGCGTAAGGGCGGTCGCCCGACAGCTGCGCCAGGGCGCCCGCCTTTGGGCACGGAGCCGGCGATGCCCTCGGGCCGCCATGTGGGCCATCTGGTGCGTCACCAGCTCCTCCCAGCCGTGGAAGCTCCAGCCGCACTGGTCGCAGATGAACTCTCCGTTGCCGGGCAGGCCGGGCGCCTGGTGGCCGGGCAAGGGCTGGGGCCGTAGCCCAGCGACCAGGGGTTGAAGCCGTGCGTCAGAGGGGACTGCTGGTGCAGGGCCATCTCCGGCCAGAAAGGGCAGGGTGCCCTCGCCCTGGCTGCAAGGGAAAGGGCTGGGGCTGGCACCCGGCTGGCCTTCCTGGGGCACGGCGAGCTCCGGCGCCTGGGGGGGCCCTTCCTCCGGCGCTCTGGGGGCCCCGGCCGGGGCCACTTGCGGACGTGCAGGGCGCCGGTGGGCGGTCAGGGCCAGGCGGCCCAGGAAACGGCGTTGGCACTTGGGGCACTTAAAAGGCTTCTCCCGCTTGGGGTCTTCGGCCGGTCCTGCAGGGGCCCGGCCGGCCCCCGAGGGCCCCCGCGTGGCCTGCGACGCCCCTCTCTTGGGGCCCTTCTTGGCGGCCCGAGGGCGGGGGTTCTTTGCCGAGTCTGGAGCGGGTCCTTCGGAGGCCACTGGGGTGTCAGGCGCCTTTGGGGGCTGCGTCTCGGTCACGTCAGCTGCAGGAAGGAAACAGAAGGGAGGGAGAATGTGGGCATTAATCTGGGCACCCCCAAGGGGGGACACTTACATCGTTCCATTTCCTGCTCTTCTCTAAAAGCAGAAGGCAAACCCTCCAAGTGCCCCTATTTTCCAGGGACAGTCCTGGGTTTCTGATTTGATCCGGAATATCCCACTTTGCCTTAAAAGGTAAAGGTAAAGGGACCCCTGACCATTAGGTCCAGTCGTGTCTGACTCTGGTTGCGGCGCTCATCTCGCTTTATTGGCCGAGAGCCGGCGTACAGCTTCCAGGTCATGTGGCCAGCATGACTAAGCCGCTTCCGGCAAACCAGAGCAGCGCACGGAAACGCCATTTACCTTCCCGCCAGAGTGGTACCTATTTATCTACTTGCACTTTGACATGCTTTTGAACTGCTAGGTGGGCAGGAGCAGGGACTGAGCAACGGGAGCTCACCCCGTTGCGGGGATTCGAACCGCCGACCTTCTGATCGGCAAGCCCAAGGCTCAGTGGTTTACACCACAGCACCACCCGCGTCCCTATGATAAGGTGTAAAGGTAAAGGTAAAGGGACCCCTGACCATTAGGTCCAGTTGCGGACGACTCTGGGGTTGCGGCACTCATCTCGCTTTACTGGCCAAAGGAGCCGGTGTACAGCTTCCAGGTCATGTGGCCAGCATGAGTAAGCCGCTTCTGGCGAACCAGGGCAGCACACGGAAACGACGTTTACCTTCGCGCCGGAGCGGTGCCTATTTATCTACTTGCACTTTGACATGCTTTCGAACTGCTAGTTTGGCAGGAGCTGGGACTGAGCAACAGGAGCTCACCCCCGTCACGGGGATTCGAACTGCCGACCTTCTGATCAGCAAGCCAAGAAGCTCTGTGGTTTAACCCACAGCGCCGGACGCCCCTATTTTCATTGGAGAAATGTTGGAGGGGATAGAGTTATCCGACCCCTGAGCCAAGGAGATAAGGAAGTATACAGCTTTAGAAGACATTTGAAGGCAGCCCTGTACAGGGAAGTTTTTAAATGTTTAATGTATTATTATGTTTTGATATATGTTGGAAGCCGCCCAGAGTGGCTTGCGCAACCCAGGCAGATGGCGGGGTACAAATTATGAAGCTGTTGTTGCTGAGTAGGACATCCCTACGTTGAGTAGGAATGTTGGAGGGGATGAGAAGGGGAGCTCTTTACTCGGATCAGGCCCAAGGGGACCCATGCCCTGGACGCCACAGGGGGATTGGCATGGGCGTAGCTAGGATTTTTGTTATACTAATAATAATAATTTATTATCTATACCCCGCCCATCTGGCTGGGTTTCCCAGCCACTCTGGGCGGCTCCCACAGAATGAAAAGCAGAATAAAACATCAAACATGAAAAACGTTCCCTAAACAGGGCTGCCTTCAGATGTCACAGTAGTTGTTTATTTCCTTGACATCTGATAGGAGGGCGTTCCACAGGGGGCGGGCAGGCCCTCAGCCTGGTTAGGGGGGCAGAACCTCAATTTGCTATGGATTTTTATGGATTTTTAGTGATTGGGCTACGCCCATGGGGAGCGGTGCAGCAATAAAACTGCCAGCACATTTGCAAAGCTAAGCAGGCTATGGTCTGGTTTCAAATTGGATGGGGAGCCATGTGCTGAGATTGCTGCTTTGCCGGACTAGAGAACCCTCTGTCTCTCTTCCAGATCTACCGTTCTATTATTCTATGAGATGCTCAAGGCAGATAAAAGAAAGTTCTTCTTCACACAGCGCAGCGTTAATCTGCGGAACTCCCTGCCGCAGGATGCAGGGATGGCCGCCAACCCTGACGGCTTTAAAAGCGGATGAGACAAATTCATGGAGGACAATAAAGCCATTGATGGCTCTTAGCCAGGATGGCTCAGCTCCTGCCTCCACATTTGGGGAGAGCGGCTCCTGGGGTCCAATCCTGCAGGTTCCCTGCGGGCATCTGGTTGGTTGCTGCGAGGCTGGACTAGGTGGGCCATTGGCCTGATCCTGCAATATCCTCTTACGTTCTTAAACTCACAAACCGGATCTGAGCGGCAGGGCCGGCGTGTCCATTTAGGCGAACTAGGCAGTTGCCTAGAGCGCCAAAATGGAGGGGGCGCTGGCCAGCCTGCCCCCCGCCCCCCGCCCCCAACCAGCGGCGGAGCAAGCAGCTTGGGGCGAAAACCGCGGCGGCGGGGGCGCCAAAATGGAGGGGGGCGCTGACCAGCCTGCCCCCCCGCCCCAACCAGCGGCGGAGCAAGCAGCTTGGGGCAAAAACCGCGGCGGCGGGGGCGCCAAAATGGAGGGGGCGCTGGCCAGCCTGCCCCCCGCCCCGCCCCCCCCGCCGCCTGGTGCCGCCCCAACCAGCGGCGAAAAACGCGGCAGTGCGGGGCGCCCAGCCGAGAAGGGGGCGGGGCACCGTACATCATGCGCAATGACGTCATGTGGCCCACCCCCTCGCCTAGGGCGCCAAAATCCGTGGCACCAGTCCTGCTGAGCGGAACAGCAGCACCCTCCCCACTTGTGAATCACAGCCACCATTATTCAGGAAGCAATATTTGGCCACTGGGGCTACTAGGAGACATCAATTGCCCTCTCCCCCATTAATTAATCCCACCCTCTTTTTTAAAACCACCCGAGGGGGTGCCGTCACTACATCTTGTGGGGAGCGAATTTCAAGTTTTAGCTACGCGCCGAGTGTAGAAAAAAAAGTCCTTTCTTTTGGTCTGCCCTGAATCGTGCAACTCCTGTCCCAAGTATTGCTACAACTGCAGATAACTCTTCTCTGCCCCCTTTATTCACATCTCTCTCAGGTCCAGGGGGGCCGGTGCTTTCCTTAGGGAAACTGGGCAGCTGCAGAGGGAGGCAGTTTTATGCAGATTAACTTTTGCTATACCGTATCTTACAAATTCCTGATAATGCGTAGCAAGCATGGGCTCTGAGCTGCAATGGGACAGCCCGCCCTGATTCCCTGCTAGAGCCCTCCCTGCCCCACTCTTAAAATCATCCTTCTTAGAACTCTTAGTGCTGTGGGGTTGGAAGGGACCCCGAGGGTCATCTAGTCCAACCCCCTGCAGTGCATTAATCTTTCTGCCCAACATGGGACTCGAACCCACAACCCTGAGATTAAGAGTCCCGTGCTCTTACCTGGGGAGTCGGCGTTTCCCGCAGAGGGTGGGGGGTCTGCAGCAGGGTGGGGCGCCTCTCCCTGCGCCAGCCGGGAGAGCAATTCAGGGATAGAGAGCAGGCATTCTGCAAAGGACAGAAGCAGAGGCAGGGGGTTAGTTGGGGGGCGGGTCGAAGAACATAAAAGAGCCCCCCTCCCAGTCCAACATCCTGTTTCCGCAATGGCCAAACAGATACCTGAGGGCAGCAATGTTCTCCAACTGTTGTTCCCCATTATCTGGTTATTCAGAGGTAGACTGCTCCTGGATACAGAGGTTCTGCTATTGTAATAGACCTCCATAAGAAGAGCCCTGCTGGTTCAGCCAATGGCTCGTCTAGCCCTAGTGGCCTCCCAGAAGCCCATTAAGCCCCCCCCCTCCAGCCAGCTGGGTGCATTAGAGCAATTCTCCCCTCCTGGGGTTTTCCACCAGCTGGCATTCAGAAGCATCTCTGCCTCCGACTATGAAGGCAGAGTACAGCCCTCCATCGCCCTCTCCTCCTCCATGAATTTGCCTCGTCCTCTTTTAAAGCCATCTAGCTTGGTAGCCATCCAGGCCTCCTGTGGCAAGCAGTTCCATAGTTTAACACTGCGTTGTGTGAAGGGAGCTACAACTAATCCACAATGCGGCAGCTAGACTGGTGACTGGGAGCGGCCGCCGAGACCATATATATATATATATTTTTTAATAATTTTTATTGGTTTTTTGCACTTTTATAAGCACATAACATATCGGTTAAATTTTCATAC
Organism: Darevskia armeniaca; assembly: GCA_034641395.1. Classification (NCBI taxonomy): domain Eukaryota; kingdom Metazoa; phylum Chordata; class Lepidosauria; order Squamata; family Lacertidae; genus Darevskia; species Darevskia armeniaca. Next base: position 623,917 of record JAWWNF010000121.1, read on the forward strand.
TTCCCCCCTCTCACAGTGGGAAGCCCAGATCCATTCCCCCCCCCTCACAGAGGTAATAATAATAATTTATTATTTATACCCCGCCCATCTGGCTGGGTTTCCCCAGCCACTCTGGGCGGCTTCCAACAGAACATTAAAATACAGTAATATATTAAACACTAGTTGAAGTTAGCCGTTGACTAACGGGCTCTAGAGGAAGAGGAGGCAGGAGGCGGCAGAGCAGCTCGCGGGGCCCCGGCGCGCCCTGCTCCCCCCGCTTGGAGCGTGTTCCGCGGCGCCCGCCAGCGCCCACCTCGCCGCCCCTCCGCAGGAGCAGCAGCGCCAGGGCGAGCTGGTTGGCTTCCCCCGCGCTTTGGCTGGCGCTGGTGCGGGGAGGAGGAGGGCGATCGGCGGTGGCCGGATCCGAGGCGCGGCGGCGGGAGAGCCGCAAAGTGGCGCTTCCCCCGCGCTTTGGCTGCCGCTGCTGCTGCTGCCGAGGCGGGCGCCGCTAGCAAGAAGCGAGGGAGGAGGCTCCGTGTAAGGCGGCGGCGCTGCCCCAACTGACACCGCGCGTGTGCCGCCGCTGACTTCCGGCCTGTGTCCCTGTTGGGGGGGGGGACAGTAGAGCTGTCCAATCCCTGCGTCCCCGTGTGACATGCGCACAACGCACTTCCGTGACACACGGAAAAGCAGGGACACTTCAAGATTATTATATAGGATTAAAAGCCTCCCTAAACAGGGCTGCCTTCAGGTGTCTTCTAAAGGTCTGGTAGTTGTTGTTCTCTTTGAAATCTGGTGGGAGGGCGTTCCACAGGGCGGGCGCCACCACCGGGAAGGCCCTCTGCCTGGTTACCTTTAACCAGGTGTACATATTCATTATACATTATACATTTAACCTTGCTAATATTTTCCCATAACATTGCTTCGCCGAGACCATATAACACTGGTCCTGAAAGACCTTCATTGGCTCCCAGGACGTTTCCGAGCACAATTGAAAGTGTTGGTGCTGACCTTTAAGCCCTAAACGGCCTCGGCCCAGTAGACCTGAAGGAGCATCTCCACCCCCATTGTCCATCCCGGACACTGAGGTCCAGCGCTGAGGGCCTTCTGGCGGTTCCCTCCCTGCGAGAAGTGAGGTTACAGGGAACCAGGCAGAGGGCCTTCTCGGTAGTGGCACCCGCCCTGTGGAACGCCCTCCCATCACATGTCAAGGAAATAAACAACTACCTGACATTTAGAAGACATCTGAAGGCAGCCCTGTTTAGGGAGGCTTTCAATGTTTAATAGATTATTGTATTTTAATATTCTGTTGGAAGCCGCCCAGAGTGGCTGGGGAAACGCAGCCAGATGGGCGGGGTATAAATAATAAATTACCGGTATTATTATAAGGGCTTTTAAAATCTCTCTCGAATCTCCCAGCCTCTTCTATGGCGTCTGCTCTTCCTCACCTTTTCTCTAAACTAGAAAGTCAGGCCCATCGGCCCAGCCCAGGACTGTCTGCACTGGCTTGCAGCAGCTCCTCTGGGCTTTCAGGCAAGGAGCCTTCCCAGCCCTAACTGGGGAGGGGATGGAAGCTGGCACCTTCTGAGCTGCAGCACTTCCTATTGAAATGAGCAAGGTTCTAGTCCTCATGTCTCTGAATCCTGGACCATTGGGCCGTCCAACCTCTGCTTAAAAACCTCTGACGAAGGAGAGCCGGCCGCCCTTCGCTGGGAGTCTGTTCCCCTGTCGAACAGCTCTTTCTGTCCGGACGTCATAGAGTTGGAAGGGATCCCCAGGGGTCATCTATTCCAGCCCCCTTGCAAAGCAGGAATCGCCACCTCTAAGGTCGGTAGTTTGCGCCCACCCAGGGATGGCTGTGGGAAGGACACCTGCATTCTATCTCTGGCATTTTCCCTTCCTCATGTTTACTCTCCTTGGGCCATTTGAACCCTCTTTCTTTCTTTCTTCTTTCTTTCTCTCTCTCTCTCTCTCTCTCTCTCTCTCTTTCTTTCTTTCTTTCTTTCTTTCTTTCTTTCTCTCTCTCTCTCTCTGGCCAGCTCCCCCCCAAAAACAGTATATACGTCGTTGACTTTACCCAGCGAGGAGACCAGCTCGTAATTCTCTGCCATTACATCTTGGTACAGCTCCTTCTGCCATTCTGCCAGCTGTGCCCACTCCTCGCGCGAGAAATAGACCGCCACGTCCTCAAAGGCCACGGGCACCTGCAAACGAGGAGAAGCCCCCTCTCTCAGCACCGCAGGATCCGTCCCTGTCCCTGCCGCCACCACCACCAACCCCAACCGTCCGAATCCCGTCCTGGAGGAAGGACCACGTATTCTGGGGGCCGCAGAGGCCACCCATTGCGGCCCTTTCTCGCCCGTGGACAGCCTGCCCGCGAACCGGGTTCCCTAGCCCTGCCTGGGGACTGAGTCTGGGACGTTCTGCATGCGGGGCAGCTGTCCTGCCACAGAGCCACTTCTCCTGCGCGGAGACGGGCACCATCTGAGCTCAGCCCTGCCTCGACGCTCTCTCTCCCCCTCTCTTTTTTTCTCTGGGATTTTGGGCAAGGGGGTGGGCATGTCCAGTCCTACCTGGCGATGCCATCGGGGAGGGAGCCTTCTGCACAGAAAGCGTAGCTCTGCCACAAAGCCCAGCCCCCATCACCGCACCAGGTGTGGGGCTCTCAAGTGGCCCTCCGGGACCTCCTTGACCTTGTGAGCAAACAAAAGGTTCTGTGGTCGTTGCAGGGAGGGGGCACCTGTCCCGGGGCCACGGCGAGGGGAGGGGGGCTTCCGAAGCCTTTCCCAATATTCCTCTGCTTTCCCCCCAGCTGCTTTTCTCCCCCTTTCTCAGACGATCAACAATAATATTCAAGCACTGGGCTTTGGGGAATTAACTCTGACCTTTTTTGGGGGGGGTAGTTTCTGATATTTTGGGGGAGAAATATGCCAGGAAGACCCCCCCCCCCGCCTCTTTCCCCCAGCTCCCTCCTCTGCCCTGGCCTGCCTGGCAGGTTACAGCACCGTAAAAGCACCCGATTCCTTCGAAGATGGTGGCCCGGCTGGGTGGGTTTGTCTTTGCCCAGAAGGGAAACGAAACCCGTGGTTTTGGGGCGCAGGCTCCTAGCCTGGAAATAAGGGGGTCTCCGCTTCTGAACGCCCCCCCGGCTCTCATTCCATCCCCTCGCCGCTAGCCTCGCAGATCCATCCATCACCCGTTAAGTTTGACGGGCAGATCAGGGTCCCCTGGGCTGCATTTGCGCCCCTGTCCGGAGCACCTTAAATCTGGGGCTGCCCCTGGGGCCGAGCAGCGCATTTTAAGCTCTGGCTCCTGGTGCCAAAACGCATTGAGACCGGGTGTTTTCTACGTATTAAAAGCAGGAAGTCGGGGGGGGGGTCTTGCGTGCCTTTTAATAAACCCCAAAGAAGCGTTTAATAGCTGCGGGTGGGGGGCTGGCAGTGGCTCAAGACGCACGGAGGGGGGGCACTCCTTTCCTTTTGCTGTAATTTGATATTCTCCCTGCAGGAGGAGACGGGTTCGGATTCTGCACCCCCTGAGCCCCTTTTGCAGGAGGTTTTCTTGTTGGGGGGGGGTGAGATCAGGCTGCCAGTCGGAAGAAACCAGCCCCCCCCCCCCAGGATGCTGAGATCTCTCCAGGGCCTACCTGAGCCAGGCTCCCTCCGGCCATCCTCCAGAGCTTCCTTTGCAGCAGCGGCCGGGGGCAGGAGAGGGGGCAGCTTCTCCCCCTCCCTCCCCCCTCCAAAAACCCCCCCAGCTGTCAGAGGAGAGGGGGCCGCGATCCGCCCTCCGTGGGCCGCAGGAGAGGCCAGCTGTTGTGCTCGCCCGGGTCTCCTTCCTCCTCCCCTGCCCTCCGCCTGTCAGGTTTGCCGGCTGCTCTTTTGTTAGCCTTTGAAGATTTACGCTCCGGCGCTGCACCCTGGGAAGTGTAGTTCCTCTGCAAGCAGGAGGTGGCAGCCTCGGCTGCAACAGCAGTGGGGCGGGGAGGGGAGGGGAGGGGGAATCCCGGGGGTGATGATGCTGAGCATGGCCGTCTCCCCAGAGGCCCGCCTGCGCCCCGTGCGCAGGGGAAACCTCCGCCTGCTCAGCGCAGCAAGACGCACAGAAATCGCGCAGCGTTTGCTGCGATTGTCGACGACTTAGCACAGGGGTCAATTCTTCGGCGGAAGAATTGATGCTTTTGAATTCTGGTGCTGGAGGAGACTCTTGAGAGTCCCATGGACTGCAAGAAGATCAAACCGATCCATTCTTGAAGAAATCAGCCCTGAATGCTCACTAGAAGGACAGATCCTGAAGTTGAGGCTCCAGTACTTTGGCCACCTCATGGGAAGAGAAGACTCCCTAGAAAAGACCCTGATGTTGGGAAAGGTTGAGGGCACAAGGAGAAGGGGGCGGCAGAGGACGAGATGGCTGGACAGTGTTCTCGAAGCTACTAACATGAGTTTGGCCAAACTGCGAGAGGCAGTGAAGGATAGGCGTGCCTGGCGTGCTCTGGTCCATGGGGTCATGAAGAGTCGGACACGACTAAACGACTAAACAACAACAACTAGCACAGGGGTCAGCAACCTTTTTCAGCCTTGGGCCGGCCCACCGTCCCTCAGCCTCTGCTCCCATCCATGAGTTTTTGTGGCTGAGTGTTTTTGTGTGAGTGGCAGTACAGTGGTACCTCTGGTTAAGTACTTAATTCGTTCCGGAGGTCTGTTCTTAACCTGAAGCACCACTTTAGTTAGAGCACAATTTCTGTTCTTATCCTGAAGCATTATTTCTGGTTACAGGTAGGTAGCCGTGTTGGTCTGTCATAGTCAAAACAAAATAAAAAATAAAAAAAAATCCTTTCAGTAGCACCTTAAAAAGGTAAAGGGACCCCTGACCATTACCGGTAGGTCCAGTCGTATCCAACTCTGGGGTTGCGGCGCTCATCTCGCTCTATAGGCCGAGAGCCGACGTACAGCTTCCAGGTCATGTGGCCAGCGTGACAAAGTCGCTTCTGGTGAACCAGAGCAGCACACGGAAACGCCGTTTACCTTCCCGCCGGAGCGGTACCTATTTATCTACTTGCACTGGTGTGCTTTCGAACTGCTAGGTTGGCAGGAGCAGGGACCGATCAACAGGAGCTCACCCCGTTGCGGGGATTCGAACTGCCGACCTTCTGATCAGCAAGCTTTAGGCCCAGTGGTTTAACTTTAACCCACAGCGCCACCTGGGTCCCTGTTGTTGAATAGGACACCCCTATTGTCATCAGAAAAACATTGGAAGGTATGGAATCTGAGTTCGCAGCACTGAAGTGACCGCCGCCCCCGGGCAAAATTCTGGGCAGCTGAAGTCCTGGGCTGCCCAGATGACAAGAGCCCCCTCTCAGCCTGGCTGATGTGGCCCAAGAGAAAGAAAAGGGACATTTCTCATCAGCTTGGTCACAGATGTTGCTGGAAGGAGGTGTACAAGGCGCCATCCAACCACCTTAATCCTCTTATATAGCTAATCGTAGCCTCCTGCGGCAGTGAGTTCCACAGTTTTAAGATTCTTTTATCCATCCTGAATCTTGCAACCCTCAGCTCCATTGGCGGCCCATGAGTTCTAGTGTTATGTGAGAGGGAGAAAAGCATTTTTCTCTGTCCGCATTCCCCATGCATTAATGTGTCTGCAAGAAAATGCATTGGATAATAATAAATAATAATAATAATAATAATAATAATAATAATAATAATATTTTTATTTGTACCCCACCCATCTGGCCGGGTCTCCCCAGCCACTCTGGGCGGCCTCCAACAGATATTAAAATACATTAAAACCGTGATGGCTAACCTTGACACCCCAGATGTTTTGGAACTACAACTCCCATCATCCCTAGCTAACAGGATCAGTGGTCAGGGATGATGGGAGTTGTAGTCCCAAAACATCTGGAGTGTCAAGGTTAGCCATCACTGCATTAAAATATCACAGGTTAAAAACTTCCCTAAATAGGGCTGCCTTCAGGTATTTTCTGAATGTCATGTAGTCGTTTATCTCTTTGACCTCTGCTGGGAGGATGTTCCACAGGGCGGGCGCCACCACCGAGAAGGCCCTCTGCCTGGTTCCCTGTAGCTTTGCTTCTCGCAGGGAGGGAACCACCAGAAGGCCCTCGGCGCTGGATCTCAGTGACCGGACTGAACGATGGGGGTGCTGGTGGATCAGGCCCATGGCCCATCTAGTCCAGCATCCCGTTCTCATGGTGGTCAACCCACAAGCACAGGAGTCCTCTCCCGTCCTGGGGTTTCCAGCAACTGGGATTCAGAAACATTATGGCCATCATGAGTAGCAGCCATTGATAACTTGGTCTGGGTTGATGGAAATTCCCAGGTGTTAAGACGTGGGTGGCGCTGTGGGTGAAACACAGAGCCTAGGGCAGTGATGGCGAACCTTGGCACTCCAGATGTTTTGGGACTACAATCCCCATCATCCCTGACCACTGGTCCTGTTAGCTAGGGATGATGGGAGTTGTAGTCACAAAACATCTGGAGGGCTGAGTTTGGGGATGCCTGATTTACAGTGATCACCTAGATAAATTTTTTAAAATTTCCCCATTCTTGATTGAATTTTAGGTCTTCTTGGTTCCTGAGTCTTCCGGATGAGGTAGCTCTGTTATTATGGGTATGAATGGTTGGGAAAGTGACGTCTGTATGTGGGAAGCGGCTGAGTTGTCACTCTTGGGGGGGGGGAGTGTGGGCGCCACTTGGATCACAGCGATTTTGCTCAGCTGCTAACAACGCTTTCTAACACGTGGGTTTTTCCGTTGTATTTCTGTATTTGATTGTGACTTCTTTATTTGGCACCTTTATTTTGCTGCCAAGTCTGCAGCTTCCAAAAGGGACGCAGGTGGCGCTGTGGGTTAAACCACAGAGCCTAGGGCTGGCCGATCAGAAGGTCAGTGGTTCGAATCCCCGTGACGGGGTGAGCTCCCGTTCCTCATTCCCAGCTCCTGCCCACCTAGCAGTTCGAAAGCACGTCAGTGCAAGTAGATCAATAGGTACCGCTGCAGCGGGAAGGTAAACGGCATTTCCGTGCGCTGCTCTGGTTCGCCAGAAGCGGTTTAGTCCTGCCGGCCACATGACCCGGAAAGCTGTCTGTGGACAAACACCGGCTCCCTCGGCCTGAAGGCGAGATGAGCGCTGCAACCCCACAGTCACCTTTGACTGGACTTAACTGTCCAGGGGTCCTTTACCTTACTACCTAGTTAAACTGTGGAACTCCCTCCCACAAGAGACAGTGAGGCCAACCGAGATGGCTTTAAAAATTAGAGAAATTCATGGAGGAGAGGGCTATCGATGCTTGTGAATCCCATTTGCAGGAAACCCCAGGAGGGGAGAATTGTTCTGAGTGCTCAAATCCTGCTTGTGGCATCTGGTTGGCCACTGTGATGCCAGAAAAATGCTGGATTAGATGGGTAAAGTACAAATCCCACATCAGAAGACATACATCACCAGGCCATAAATGCAGTGAAGCTGCCCCATGTAGCAGCGAGCATCGGGGAGGGAGGGGAGCATTGAAACGCGTCTTTTTCACTTTATGAAATAGATCGCTACACACATTGAGATACAGGAAGCACCGTTCCCATTTTAAAGCTTTTCTCCCTGTGGGAAGGATGCTTCAAATCAACGTTCAAGCGCTATTCTGATTCCCACGCAGAGATTAAATATCAGTGGGGGGAAGGAAACAAGACTTTCCTCTCCGTGGGCGGCCACTGAAAACCTCGCATCAGCCAAGCCTGCAGCAACACACCTCTCTAATATGTACTGGTAATCTGGAAAACTACCTCGGAAGGAGCAGATCCCAAGGAAATCCAGGTCTCAGGAACCCCCAGGGCCTTTCTGAGCTCATCCACCCAGATTCCTGGACTTGCATCTCATGACATTTTCTTCCCAAGATGGGGCAGCCGCCTACGTCCATTAAGACCCCATTCCCTGCCTAGGTAGAATGTCCCATCTTCTTTCCAGGAGAGAGGCAATGTTGCCTAGTGGTTTGAGGGCCAGGATAGGACCCGGGAGAGAGCGTGGTTCAAATCCCTAGTTGGGGATGAAGGCCGCAGAGTGTGGATTCAGGCCGTCCACCGACTCCCAGCCTAACTTACCTTGCTGGGTTTGCTGTTAAGGGGATTCAAGGAGCAGGTGGAGAACCACACAGACCACTTTGAGCTCCTTAGAGAAAAAGGTGGGCTGTAAATGCAGTAAAATATTTCCTGGGAGACCCTCGTCTCCTATCGGAGCATTTGTTGTTTTGTTTTTGTTTTTTTAAATAAAATTTTTATTAAGTTTTTCAAAACACAAAAATAAACATAACTCATTATTCCCTTATCATATTATCAAATAATCATTCAACTAAGCACATACATCCAACTTTTTTTCCTCTTTCATTAACATCTTTGGGGTGGCCTCCTCCCCCCCCCCCCGCGTTTCATTGTATATCATCGTAGTAATTCCTTAACATCTTAAAATATTTTTTCCTAGTCACTATTCTTAATGCATTAACCTGTTTCTTAATCCTATTCCACCTATCCTTTAATATCAAATATTCTATTCAATCTGCAGTCTCCTCAGAAATCCAACTTTTATAACATTAACACCTTAAATCATGCAATATTTTTTAAAATAATCTTTCAGTTTTTTCCAGTCTTTCTCCACCGGCTTCTCCCTCTGGTCTCGGAGTCTTCCGGTCATTTCAGCTAATTCCATATAGTCCATCATTTTCGTCTGCCATTCTTCTACTGTCGGTGTCTTCTGCGTCTTCCAGTATTTTGCAATCAGTATTCTGGCTGCTGTTGTGGCATACATAAAGAAATTCTGGTCTTCTGGGGACCACCAGGTTCGCCATACCAAGTAAAAAAGCCTCTGGTTTTTTAACAAATGTGTTTTTCAACACTTTTTTTTTAAATAATAATAATTTTTATTAAATTATATATCATCTCCCAGAAGGCTTTTATCTTTGGGCAGGTCCACCACATGTGGTAAAATGTCCCTTCTACTTGTTCACATTTCCAACATTTATTATCCTGCAAATGATACATTTTTGCTAGCTTGACTGGGGTTAAATACCATCTATAAATCATTTTCATAATATTCTCTCTTAACACATTACATGCAGTAAATTTAATCCGTTTTCCACAATCTCGCCCAGTCCGCCATCATGATGTTGTGCCCAACATCTTTAGCCCAGTCAATCATTGCAGATTTTACTAATTCATCCTGTTTATGCCTCTCCAGCAAAATGTTGTACATCCTATCAGAGCATTTGAGGCAGGCAGGTTACCCAGGCACTGCCATACTTTGAGGGAAGTTGCACCTGGGTGTTCCTCAAAGCTCTTGGAGAACGAGCCACCCTACCCTAGCTTCTTTTTATGTTACACCAAATAGCAAATAAGGATTTTCTGCTGCTGTAGGGAGAAACCAAACGGAAGGATTCAAAGAAAAGGAATTCTGAGTTTGGAGGTAAAAAAACACTCAGGGACAGAAACGGCTGAACTGGGAGTGGAGGATAAATCTGATTAAAATTTGATCTGAAACGATCTTAATTTATTTTACTTTGGTAAAAACAAAAATAAATTTAATGAAGAATGGAGGAATGTTATTTAAAATGAATGTTGTCTAAAATGAAGGTGTTACACCTACATGGAACATTGGTTGGATTAACTCTTGCAATAAGAATATATAGGGCTCTTAGAAGAAGTGTCAGTGTCTATAACTTATCTTTCTTTAGTTATAATTATGTACATTGCTAGTGGAGAGTGGTAATAGGGAAGTCAGCTACATATATATAATGTTTGCAACTTAGTTTCTTTTTCCAAAAGGAACGGTTAATGAAATTTTGATAATATTAGGATATATATTACTAATAATAATCTTAATTTGTCTATGAAATTATAAGTTTGTGTGTGAAGATTATATTGTGAAAACTATAATGACGTATCTTATTCTTAAGTCTGTAGGTCTGTGTATTAGTTTGTATGTATGTCTGTATGTTTGTGTGTTTATTTTTCTTTATGTATGCAAAATAAAGAAAAAAGAAAAAAAAAGAAAAAAAAGAAAGGGAATTCTGATTGTGCCTTAGGAAGAGCTTTCTGACATTAAGAGCTGTTTGACAGTGGAAAGGACTCCCTCGGAAGGTGGTGGACTCTCCTCCATTAGGGCTTTTTTTTAAATAAGAGGTTGGATGATAATATAATAATTTATTACTTATACCCTATCCATCTGGCTAGGTTGCCCCAGCCACTCTGGGCGGTTCCCAACAAAATATTAAAAGCACAATAAAACATTAAATATTAAAAATTTCCCAATACAGGGCTGCCTTCAGATGTCTTTTAAGTCAGGTAGTTTTTATTTCCTTGACATCTAACGGGAGGGTGTTCCACAGGGCGGGTGCCACCACTGAGAAGGTCCTCTGCCTGGTTCCCTGTAGCTTTGCTTCTCGCAGGGAGGGAACTGCCAGAAGGTCCTCGGCACTGGACCTCAGTGTCCGGGATGGACGATGGGGGTGGAGACAGACGCTCCTTCAGGTATATTGGGCTGAGGCCATTTAGGGCTTTAAAGGTCAGCACCAACACTTTGAATTGTGCTCAGAAACGTACTGGGAGCCAATGTAGGTCTTTCAGTGTTACGTGGTCCCGGCGGCCACTCCCAGTCACCAGTCTGGCTGCTGCATTCTGGATTAGTTGTAGTTTCTGGATCACCTTCAAAGGGAGCCCCACGTAGAGCCCGTTGCAGTAGTCCAAGCAGGAGATAACCAGAGCATGGACCACTCTGGCAAGACAGTCTGAGGGCAGGGAGGGTCTCATCCTGCGTACCAGATGGAGCTGGTAGACTGCTGCCCTGGATACAGAATTAACCTGCGCTTCCACGGACAGCTGTGAGTCCAGAATGACTCCCAGGCTGCACATCTGCTCCTTCGGGGACACAGCTCCATCTGTCAGGGATTCTTGAGCTGCGATTCCTGCATTGCAGGGGGTTGGACTAGATGACCCCCAGGTTCCCTTCCAACCCTACAATTCTAGGGCTGCATGTCTTCTCCCCACAAGACCATGCCAGTGTCTCACACACAAGCAGGACGCTCACTCCAGCAACTGTAAGAAAGCCTTTATTGCAAACAAACATAGCTCAGAAAATAATAATAAAACATAATTATTATAATAATACATCTGGAATAGCCCTAAGGGGCCCGTCTGGGTTAATGGGGTTGAAGTTATCGACATGTCGTAAATGGAGGCAACTCATGGAGGGGGAAGGGGGGGCAAGGAGAGGGCAAGGCCTGGGGGGGGGGGCGCTTTCTGGCAATGTCACAGAAATGTTTCCAGCAGACTATTGTTGGCGTGTCCACCCATCTCCCTCTCCAGGCTGGCTGCCCCCCACCCAACTGCAACCTCATTCCATCAGCCGGCTGCCTGCCTGGGCCAGAACATTGCCAGGTAGAAACCTTCCTCCTCCAGGCTACAGAGGGTGTCATGATTTATATTGGGGGGGGGGGTCAAGGATCTCCCAGCCCCAAATGTCCAGCTGAAATCCGGATGGGTCAAGCAAGTCCATTGCAAGTGGTCGTCAGCGGGTCCGGGACGAACAAAAAGTATTTTCAGCACGCAACGGGGCTATTTGCTCGTGGGTTTTGCCGCGCTTCTGTGGGATGGCGCGATGGCTGCGAATGTAGGTGTCCTTTATCAAAAGGAGGAGGCAAGTTAATGGGGGGGGGTCAGGACAGGCTAAATGAACCCTCCATGTGCAGAGGCGATATAGGATGGCCCCCGTCGGCAGGTGGGGGGGGGGAGAGAGAGAGACGCAGCGGACAACAGAGAAGGGCCATTGCCATCATGCCCAGGTGCCTGGCTGGCCTCTCTACCGGAGATCCTGCAAGGCATTGGTGTTCTTCGCTCCTACTCAATTTTTGTGGGTTCATCTGCCGCGGACACCTGCAGCGCCCAAGCTGCAAATGTCCAGGGCAAGGGGGTGTCAGGCACGAGGCTTTGGCTTCAAGCTCCAGAGCACAGAGGGGGGCTGGAAGCGGTTCTCTCCCCCCCCCCAGCTCGGCTGGGCCCATGCTGCTCCCCAAAGATCCCCAGCCCCTCAGGCCTTTTCTGCCTCTGCCTAGTCGCCCCTCCAAGCCGCAGAACAAAATGACAGACAAGCACAGAAGCTACAAGGAGCTAGATTGGCGATGCACAAATTAAGCCTGTTAAAAACCGGTTTAAGCCACTGGGAGGTCCTGTACACAGGAATCCTGGAGAACTGAGATTTTGTAGAGGTTTATATTCTAGGAAGCCTCGTCTTCATAGAAGCAACAGTCCAGATCAAACTCAATGATTTAAGCCCCACTGAACTGGGGCTGGGGAAACTGAGTTAAAATAACGCACAGAGAAAATAATTTTTTATCATTTCAGCAGGGAAAAATTATCACAAAGAGACCTGCTGCTGCAAATCCTTAATGGGCCAAATGCTTTGATAACACCTTCATTGATGGTTTTGTTAAGAAACCTAGCATCGCAGTTCAATAGGCTTTGATTTCTGATTTGCAGGTACATAAAGGAGAACACAAAACACTTTGCTCCAACATGTAAAGGAGTTTTGGTTTGCTAGCACCATGACGGGCTGAACAAATCAACTTCCCCGAGTCAAATATTTCCAGTATCCTCCACCTGAGAAGGCTTAAAATGTCAAAGGCCTCCACTGGGACACTTCCCAAACTGCATCTGAGACAACTGCAAATCAGAAATCAAAGCTCTATCACAGCGTAATGCTATGTTTTCAATAAGGCGGCCACCGAGGAATTTTGATTTTGTCAAAAGATAGCTTGGTCCATCAAGGATTTATATTACTGCGTTTATGAGATGTTAATGTCATTGTAATATTAAGTGTATTTTCTTTACACACGTTTTACCTTAACGGGGGGGGGGGGGGGGAACCGAGTCACCTAGTTTTCGTGAAGGATGGAAGTCCCATCGCTTTCAATGGGTCTTTGCCACAACTAGCTGAACTGGGGCCCCAGAGAGTCTCCTACTCGGGTGCAATGGCAGCTAAACAGGTTCTGAGCCAGTTTAAAATGTACGGTGGGAGGCAGATCCAAAAAGGGAGGTTCTAACTGAAGCCCTTAAAGAGCAGGGGGCGCTCAGAACCATCTGGTTGCCTTACGCTCAAGCAAGCTGGGGGAAGCAAAAATGCATGGCAAGGAAGGGTGGGGAGGAAACGGCTCCCCGTAAAACAAGACGCACACACAGGCCCCCCAAACGCAACAGAATTTCAATGGGGCACACAAGAGTCCAGCCTATCCGACACCCCACCTGCGGCTTTGGTAGCCACCGGTGGCTCCGAAGGGAGAAAAGGGAGTGCGAGTTCTTAAGCGGCCAGCAGCAGGGTCCAGGGATGCCAGTGCGACTTGAAGTGGGGAGGGTGCCTCTGTCACAACCAAGTACCACCTTGTCTGGTTCTAAACGGGCCAGAGATGCACTGATGCAGGGGGCTGGGCAGCCTACCTCCTGCATCCCAAATAGTTTTGCAGGCAGCACACCACTGGCCTGTCCCCAGAGGCTGGCAGCCAGCTCCCTCTGCCCCTGCCACCGCCCCCTCTCACGCCCGCCCACCCGCCCTGGTCAGAACAACCCGCCTGGGTTTCAGCATGCAACCGGGGAAATGCCAAGCAAGCACACCTGTGCCCATGTGTTCCACCCCACCCAGCACACTCCCTACAGCACAGAACACCAAGGCGAAGGCCAAACAACCGGACACAAACACAAGGACCGAAAAGAGGTTTCTTGGCTGCTGCTGCTGCCGCCCACAACCCTTCCTCCTCCTCCTCCCAATTGCTCCAAAGGGGTCAGCGCCCAACGCCTCCTCCCAGCACACACACACACACACATTGCATTTAAGTCACCAGCCCCCAAAGATCCGTCAGGCACAAGCAGAGCACCTCTTTTCCCCACGGGTGCCCTGGACTTGGGATGGCCACCAAGGGCTTCTCTAAAACCCTGCGCAAGAAGGGGCCCTTGTGAGCTTCCAAGACTGCCCTCTGCATCCCTCCATAGCAGCTCAGGTGGTGCAGGAGCGTAGCCTTAGCCTGGAGGAGGAGCCTTGGAGGGAGGTGGGGAGCTTGACATCCCTGCGGCCAGAGCTGAATCCCTCCCAACTGCAGAAGCCCCTTGCATCTTGGCGCCCGAGGTCCTTCCCCCACCCCCAGAGACATCAGAGCAGGTCCTCGAGAGGTGGGAACAAATCATTCCCCAAACGCTGAAAGACCAAACATTAACTCTCCAGCCTCGCTCTGGGTGGGGGGCAATGTGTAACAGGAAGGGGAGCATCAGCCACCGGGTCTCCCGCCTTTCCTTTTGAGCTGCCCTTTGTTTGCGCACATAAGTACGTTAACCCTTTGCACTGCCCCCCCCCCAAGCCACACACAAAAACGGCCGATAGCCAGAGGATGGCAAGATACAGACACCTTAGACGATCTAATCATTTTATCAGCTGGGTTGCATGTATCCTGGCTCTCTCACGCTTCTCTTTCCACCCGCTTTCTCCTTAGGCGTCTTGCACTTTTCTGGCACGGGGGTCCTTGCCCCCCACCCACCTGGGCCTTCCCTCCAGACACACACAGCTTCTCTTCCTTTGGGCAACTCAGCATCTCAACCAGCCTGGCGGGAGCTGGGAATCCAACAGCACCTGCGGGGCCTCAGCTGGGCACAGTCTGGCCGAGACAACCCGACAGCCTGCAGCCCCCAAGGAAAAAGAGCCAGCGTTGTCTGGGGCACGCAGTTTTCACACCTCCTCCCCGCTATGGGAGCCAGGACTCTTATATCCCACAACTCTCTCCTCTGCCACCTGATTGTGCCCTGCCCACGGCTTCTAAAGCACCCGGCCCGGTTTTATGTGCAGTCAACACCCTCCCCACCGCGACGCCACCCTTCAACCAGAACTGGTTGACAAAGTGGCCCGAGGATCTGAGAGCTTAAGGCACAGATTCCCCTCTCGTTGCCCAGGGTCCTTTTTCTAAGGGGTGGCATCCCAAGGGGAGCTTTGGGGGCCTGCTTTGCAAAGCAGGGGGGGAACAAGCAGCCCGTTGGCACGCCCAGAAACCGACATGGCTGCCCACTGAGCCAAGGCAGCAAGCCCTCCAGCCCATCAAGCCAGCCCGGTCTCTGCAGACCAGTCAACACCCAGTGGGGAAGCCAGAGAGGCAAGCCACGCAGCAGAAGGCAGAACCGAGGTCAAGGGGGCCTTACGGGGGTCACGTGTAAAGTGCTTCGGCTGCTTCTCCTGCCCCACAACCCAGCCTTCCTGAGAGGAGGGACCCCTGGACATCCCTCCACTCCTCCTCCTCCTCTTTGGTCAACGCTTCCATACCTCATCCACGCCTACACTACAGACCGGCCTTGGTCCCAGCCTGCTGCCCTCTGGTGTTTTGCAGCACAGCTCCCATCAGTCCCAGCGGCTATGGGATTGGGGCTCCCAAACAGCTGGAGGGCACCAGGCCTGGGGAAGGCAGCTTTGCACCCAGGTTTGGGGGCAGAGCAGGCGCCTCCCCTCTTCACAGCTGCCCAGAGCTCGCTGGATGGCCTTGTGGAGGGGCTGGTTCCCACCAGCACCCCCCACCCTCCGCAGGCTGAAGACGGAGGAAGCCCAGCTCTCCTCGCAGAGTGGACTTTGCTGCTTGTGCCCAGGATCCGGACCGCTCCGTAGCAACACGCCGCTTCTGAAGCATGCTTAAGTCCTCCTCCCCCCCCCAGTCTTTGGAGGTGCGGGGGGGGGGGGTCTTTCCCTCCTTCAATCACCCGCCCCGCTTTTCCGCGAAAAGGCAAACATGCAGAGTGCCACTGGGCAGGAGAGTCTGCTCTGCCCGCGAGGAGGCAAAAGGGGAGCGTGGAGATTATGGGCAAGGGTTCTTGGCACAAGTTCGCCCCCTCCCCACCCCCGGGAAATCCAACCATCCGTGTTGCTCCTGCAGCAGACTGATAATGTTCCTCGTCACCCGGATCTCCTGCATTCGGCATCTTCGGCTGCACAGGGCAAACGAGGGAAATGAGCCCGGGATCTGGTAGGCAGCGAGATCCCCAGTTAGCCCGTCCCCTGCAGAGCCCGGCGGCGGCTGTTCCCGTGGTTCCTTTGTGCCGGTCAACTCTGGCCGGCCTCGCACGGCACGGCAGCTAAGGCATCTCCCAGTCACACACGTAGGGCGCTGTCCTCTCCTGCACCCGCCACTCTGGACCCCGAAGGCGAGAGATCCCAGCTGGAATTGGCTAGGCGACAGCAGGCATGTGGAAGGAGGGGGAGAAAGCAAGCCCTCTCCAGAGTCCTCTTTTCAAAGGAAGGCCGTATAACGTTGCTGCCTGCCAGTCTGGAGACGCTGCCTGCTCGCTCGCAGGGCCCCTTTCGCCTGCCCTGGGGGAGGCAGATTTCCGCCGCGTCTGTGCTGCACGAGGCGGCTGAGCAGAGTTCCGCTGGTTCCTGGGGTGGAGGGATGAGGGTGTGGTACATGGTGGGGGGGGGGGGTTGTAGGGATGAAGAAAATACACTTGGCACAATGACACCCCCGCGGGCTCAAGCTTCTAGGGGGAGAAGTCCGGTGGCGCTGCAAGAAATATCGATCTTTTTCTGTGCCAGGAGATGCAGGAGCAAAGAGGGGGTTTTTGCACGTGTCTCAAGATTTGGGGGGGGGTCGGTGCAGGCTGAGGGCTCTCCTGTCCACAATACATGCATGAGCCCCACCGCCTGGCCCCACCGCCGAGGGCTGTCTATGTGTGGGAGGTCCTTTGTGGGGAGGGCCAAGCCCAGCCCCCCCCCATCTGTGCTTGCACAGCGCCCGTCTTTGGGGAGGAGGAAGCTATCGCAGGGAATCCGGGATGGAGCAGAGTCTCGGGTTGGGGGCGGCGGGGTGGCCCTGGGCCCCTGCTGGAGCTGCAGGTGCGGGCCGGGCACGGGATGCCCAGCCAGGCGCGGCCAGGCGCATCCCTGGCACCCGCCTGGAGCTGCCCCAGGTGTGGCGGGTGAGGAATGACCAGGGAGGCCCTGCTGGCGTGGCAGAGGCAGTGGAGCATTTCGCCGGGGGCATCCAGCCGGGGTCCGACCAGGCTCTTGGGCTTGGTGGTGATGGGCTGCGGTTGCCCCATGGGCACCACGGAATGGGCGCTGGATGTGGGCAGCACCGGCAGGCTCAGCCGGCGCTGGCAGTGGAGCATCTCGGCGTGGGGGTCCATCACGGTCGGCGGGCCACTCAGCTTCGGCCCTTGCTCCGAGCCGGGGCCACACCCTGGAGGTGGCTGGCGGGGCCCGCTGCTGCGTGGGAACCGGGTGGAGGGTCTGCGGGAAGGCTCTGTGGCCCATGAGGGGCTCCGTGCTGCTGCTGCTGCTGTGGCTGCTGCTGCTGCTGCTGCTGTTGCTGCTGCCCGGAGGGGGCAGCCCGATGGACGCCTGGAGTGGGGTCCCCGGGCAGATCCTGGCGGGGGGCCGGCGTGGCCCTCTGCGCAGCCGAGTTAGGGTCCCCGGGGAGGGGGGCCTGCTGCTGGAGGCCAGGAGCCACTGCCAAGAGGGCTCCGGCCAGAGGGTCAGCTCCCAGGACCTGCCGGTGGGTCCTCTGGTGCGCTCGGAGGGCCGACTCTCCCTTGAAGCGCTTGGGGCAGCAGGAGCAGGCGTGGGGCCTCTGCTGGGAGTGGGTGCGCTGGTGGGCGGCAAGGTTGCCCTTCTGGCTGAAGCGGCGGCCGCAGGTGGCGCAGGGGAAGGGCCTCTCGCCCGAGTGGATGCGGCGGTGGGTGATGAGGTTGGCGCGCTGGTTGAAGCGCTTCCCGCACTCTGTGCAGGCGAAAGGCTTCTCGCCCGTGTGGATCCGCTGGTGGGTGATGAGGTTGGGCCGCTGGCTGAAGCTCTTCCCGCAGACGTTGCAGGGGAAGGGCTTCTCCGTCTGGCGGCTGCCCCGCGGCACGGGGGTCTTGGGCTCCGGGGCGATCAGCCCCTCCTGGACGGCGTGGGTGCGCTGGTGGGCCGCCAGGTTGGCCTTCTGGCTGAAGCGCTTGCCGCAGCGCAGGCAGGGGAAGGGCCGCTCGCCCGTGTGCACCCGCTGGTGCGTCAGCAGGTTGGGGCGCTGGCGGAAGCGCTTGCCGCACTCCAGGCACGGGTAGGGCTTCTCGCCTGTGTGGATGCGCCCATGCGTGATGAGGCCCTGCTTCTGGCGGAAGCACTTCCCGCAAACCACGCAGGCGAAAGGGCCGGAGCCCAGGCCCTGAGAGGGGCGCCCGGGGCCACACAGACCCGGCTCGCACGAGGCCGCTTCCTCCTTCTTGACCCGAGGCTGCTGCGTCCGCAGCTGGGTGGCGTTGGGCGCCAGGAAAAGGCCCGCTCGAGAGCTGTCGGGGAAGAGCTGGTAGCGCTCCAAGCTGGCCACAAAGCCCTTCTGGCCACCTTCCTCCTCCTTGATGGCCTTGCCGCGGCCGGCTGCTCCTGAAGGGGGTGGAAGAGAGAAGGGGGAGGAGAGAAGAGGTGGGAAGGAAGCATGAGAAGGGCGAGAGGAACAAAGCACAAGGAGGCCTTTGCAGAAGAACGGAGGAGCTTCGTTTTGTGCACAAATTCTCCAGGAAAAAGAATCAAAGGCCACTCCTAAGTTTATGAGAATGTATAAACGAATCTGGGATACAGTAGGCATGGTTAAGCTTACATGTATGGTGAGAACCAGACAGGGCAGATGACAAAGCAATATATTTATCAATTAATGGACTGTTTTTACAATATACTGAAGGTGCAGGATAATGTAAGCCCACTTGTGTTACTTGGAACCTGGTGGTATTAATTAATTAATTTTTGGTATAGAACTTTGTTCCTATATGTTTACTTCTAGATATTCCTTTCTGCTTTTATTTGGCCTCTATTGCTAGACTTGCTGTGTTATAAATATATGTAAACAATAAAAAAACCAACTAAATAATAAGAATAAGGAGGTATGCCGTGAATGTTTGGGGCAAGGCTGCTGGGGGAGTGAAAAGGTCCACAACATGCTGTATTTTTACGCAGGCAACGATCCAGGCAACATCCAGCCTGTACATTCAGGGCTGGGAAGGGGGCAAAACATTATTATTTTTTAGAATAAATGGGTTGTTCTCATCCGCCTGTCTCAAGAGACAATGGAGTGCACCTCCAGGGGTGAGGTCAAACGGTTGGCAAATCACAGCACCTGCTGTGGCTGCAGAGAATGGTAAGTAAATGGGTACCTCATTATTTATTATTTTAGAACAGAAGTGGCTCTCCTAAATATCGTCAGGCTCCCAGCCCCCATCAGTCCCCTTCGCCAGCATAGTCCCTGGCCAGGGATTATGGGAATTGAAGTCCAGTGTCATCTGAAGGGCGACAGGCTCCCTCCCCATTGGCCTGGCAACCAAAACTGTTGCTGGAGTCAACCAATAGGCAACACCCTCTGCTGGATGGCTCCTCACCTTGGCAGGAGCCGGTGCACAACTTGCCTTCCTCCAGCTTCTGGCGATCCGTGACGCCAAGCTCTTCCCACCGCTCAATCCAGGATAAGCTCTCGGGTTTGAAGAACCGGTAGCCTGGCACAGGGAAGGAGTGGTTAGCTTTGCTGCGCTCTGCGTGTGAAAAACCTGCACTTGCCTTCTTAGCCAGCAGGAAGACTCGGAAGAAAATGAAGGGGCCACACCTGCAGAGCGACCGAAGCCAAAAGGTACCGCAGGCATTGCGTGCCAAGGGCCTCCAGAAACTCTGGCCGTGGCCTCCGGGGCTTTTATCTCTGTTTCTGGAAGGTGGGCTGAAGTGACAGCAAGGCATATACCACGTTTTCAAGTGTCACAGTTATAATAGCACCACCACATTCCCAAACTGGTGCCCTCCAGAGCAGTTGTTCTCAAACACTGTTGGTCCACAGCCCCCTTAGTTCCACACACTCAGCCCCAGCGCCCCCCAACCCTACTCTTAAGCATTATTCGGAACAGCAGTTCTGAATACGACCCACTAAGGAATATGATAACGCAAAAAAATTAGAAGCAGTTAGCCATTAATTGCACAAATATTCCAAATCAAATTTAGTTCGATTAATTCAACAAAACCGGTGAAGGTGATCCAGTGCTCCACTCTGCTTAGTGGCTTACCTGGGCAGGGATCTGTTGGGATCCCTCTGCTAGAGTCCAGCTGATCACCAACACACTGCTCTCCAGCACGCTCGATCCGAGACAGGAGATCAGGTTTGAGAACCGGGTAGCCTGGAGAGGGAGGAACACCATTACGCTCCATTGCGGTGGCTTTTAAAAGGCTGACTCAGGTTTCCACACCTGGCACAGAAAAAGGAGCACTCCTTGAATGCGGATGAGTTGGAGAGGCGGCCCCTCTGCACCCCACAACACCCCAGGGCAGGATCTTAAAGGCAGAGGAGAAAATATCTACCGCAGAACCACATCTACACACAGAAGCAAATGTATGGCAAACTGATGGAGGAGAGGACTATTAATGGCTATTGGCCGTGGTGGCGATGGTCTGTCTCCACAGTCAGAGGCAGCAATGCTTCTGAATCCCAGTTGCCAGAGCCAAGGGACGGGGGAGAGCTGCTGTTATGCTCAGATTCTGCTTACGGGTTTCCCATAATGGGCATCTGGTGGGGCCATCGGGATTCTGGGCTGGATGGCCAACGGCCAGATCCAGCAGGCTCTTCTTATGTTAAAATTAAAGGTAAAGGGACCCCTGACCATTATGTCCAGTCGCGGACGACTCTGGGGTTGCGGCGCTCATCTCGCTTTACTGGCCAAGGGAGCCGACGTTTGTCCGCAGACAGTTTTTCTGGGTCATGTGGCCAGCATGACTAAGCCGCTTCTGGCGAACCAGAGCAGCGCACGGAAACGCTGTTTACCATCCCGCCGGAGCGGTTCCTATTTATCTACTTGCACTTTGACGTGCTTTCGAACTGCTATGTTGGCAGGAGCTGGGACCGAGCAACGGGAGCTCACCCCGTGGCGGGATTCGAATTGCCAACCTTCTGATCAGCAAGCCCTAGGCTCTGTGGTTTAACCCACAGCACCACCCACGTTCCCTTCTTATGTTAAGTAACCCCAACAGACTCCTGCACCAAAGCAGACTCAGCCAGCCGCCACCAAACATGATGCTGAAACCTCAGAGCTGGGCTCCAACATCACATGCTAGGGGAAGCTGTGCTGGCTCTTCACCTGGGGGGCCTCTGCTGTCTGGAGTGGAGACCTAACAATTGGCAGGAAAGAGGCTGACTGACCCTCTGGCCCTCACAATACAGTCGTACCTTGGATGCTGAACGCCTCGTGACTCAAGCGCTCCTGAACACCGCAATCCAGGAAGTGAGTTTTCTGGTTTGCAAACATTCTTTGGAACCTGAACGTCCGACGCTGTTTACGCAGCTTCCAATTGGCTGCAGTAGCTTCCTGCAGCCAATCAGAAGCCGCGCCATGGTTTCCGAATGTTTTAGAAGTCAAACGGAGTTCCGGAACGGATTCCGCTCGACTTCCGAGGTACCACTGTATTAGCTATCTGCAGTTGCACGGTAGTTTCTCTGCTCGTTCCGCATGGCCTGGTGAGGGGAGCTCGCCCCTCTTGAGCAGAGCCAGCGTGAACGAGGAGCCGAGCCTTTCTGAGGCTCCCAACAGGCAAGCCGAACAAAGCTTTTGGCAAGCAACTGCCTCCCCCAAACAAAACCGGCGGCATCTTACCCAGGGAAGTGACCAGCTCGTAGTTCTCCATCACCACACCCACCGACTCCTTGCGGATTCTCCGGGACCTCCTCCGGGGAGACGCAGACCAGGGCAGGCTCAGACGTCACCTGCTGTGACAAGATGGGACTGGTCAGCGCTTGCCCTGCTTGGAGGAAGCCACCTCAGAACCAGGAAGCCAACCTGGGAGCGGCAGGAACCGCCTTATACCAAAGCTACAGCCTCGGACCAGCAGGGATGGCCAGCGAGATGTTCCTCACATGTGGATGGACTACAACTCCATCAGTTCCACCAGCATGGCCAGGGTGGGGCATCTGCTGGTGGGCCAATTATGGCTGCCTCTGGCACAGGGACTGAGGGGCCCTCCCCAAGCAAGGCGCCGGAAGGCAAGAAGCAGCTGCCCCAGAGAGCTCCAACCCATGCTAAGACTTCCCCTGCCCTACCTGGGCAGCCTCCCTTGCAGGCATTTCCTGGGACAGTTATCCAGGGAGGGGAGACCATGTTTCTCCTCAGCGACTGAAAGGCAAACGGGATTCGTCTTGCGAGTCTGACCATCCTTCTGGCGGTTTATTTTTGCTGCTCTTTCTGAAAGGCCCTGCATCAACCGGGAGGAGAAGAGGTTAAGCAAACAGGGTGTGGAGGCCCAGTGTAACCCAAGCCCCCTGCAAATCATCTAGCTTTGCTCAATTTCTCCGAGTCTCTGTGCAAAGCTAACTGCTTGGTTTTTTTTGGTTTTTTGCTGTTCTGAAAGCACTAGATTCAACCATTAGGACATCTGGCCAGCTGCCGTGAGATGCTGGACTAGATGGGCCACTGGCCTGATCCAGCAGACTCTTCTTATGTTCATTACTGCATACCGAACACAGAAACTCAAGAAAGAATATACATTTCATAAGCTCAATTGCAGCCTCTGGGAGACAAGCTGGCCCAATAAAAGGTACCCTTTCACTTGGAAATGCTTGCTGGGGAGACAACAGGACCGACATGCCCCCAGGTCTCCTGTTTGCAGACACACAGACACTACTTGGGATGGGTGGGTTGGAGGTAGGGAGAGAGCCATGTGAATTGCAAGACCATAGAGACCATGAAAGGAAGCAGCAGCAGGTGCCAAAGAACAGATTGAGGACTATGGTGGCAGTCAGGGACTAGATGGCCCTTGGGGGGTCCCTTCAAACTCCGCAATTCTATGATTCTTGCCCAGAAATATAGTTGATGCTATAGCTGCTGCGTTTGGTATGCTAAGGAGTGTGGGTCACTCCGTATCAAAAAACAAAGAAAAGGTGAAGGAAACCACAACCAAACGAGCAGAAGCCTCTTCCTGATGAGTTTCCTTCATCTTTTCAGGCTGTACACTATTTGGTTATTTTTATATGGGGTGACCGTCCACTATTTTAAAAAAATAGTAAGAAGGGATATGGTGGACGGTTATAAAATTATGCATGGTAAAAATTACCGTATGCATTGCAGCAGGTTGGACTGGATAACCCTTTGGGTTGTTTCCATGCCTACAAATTTATGATTCTGTAAGGAAATGGAGAGAGGGAATCTCACCCCCCCAACTACTACCTCAGGCAATGATAGAGGGCAGAGACTGGCAGGCCAAAGTAACACCCTCTGCTCCCGACTGCTGCAGAGAGAGTTCTGCCACCAGTGCTCAGCAAGGAGGAGGATCCTGATGAGGTTTTCTGTTTTTATGCTTTGCCGCTGCTTCATAGCAACCACATTGTGGGGTTTTTATTTGCTTGTACACCTTGAAAAGGATTTGTAACCTTAGAGGCACAAATAACAGGAGAATTCAATGAAATTTATGGCAAGGGATTCAAGACAGAAACGGAAAGGACTTCTTTGGGACAATGCACAATTCACTTGTGGAATCTGCTGCCAGAAGACTCAGTGGTGGCCACTAAAAGAGGATTAGACAAATCCTTGAAGGCTACTGAATGGCTACTAGTCATGGTGGCTTTCTGCAGTCTCATGGATGCCACAGAATACCATTGGCTGTGAAGCACTAGCTCACAAGAGAGTCCTTGCTTTCGTTTCCCACTTGGGGGCTTCCTGACACAGCGAGACCTTTTTCCCCTGAGCCTCTGCAGACACTTCTTTCCCTTAGCTGGCTACAGCCTCAGCTGTCTTCTGACCCACTGTCTTTCAATCCTTACTTTTAACTGCCTGATCCCAAGATCTCAGGGCACTGCGGAATCTGACCCAGCAAACACAGCCTTGGAATCTTGGACAAAGAATCCAGCAATCCTGAATTCGAGGTTCTTTTTTCTTCAAAAGGTTCCTACAGTAGTCCCTGGCCCTTAGGAAAGTTACTTTTCATCCATATGGAGTCTTAGGCAGAGTCAAAGGTATCAAAGCAAATGCTAGAGCTGAGCAGGGAACACAGCATCACAGAATTGCAGAGGATCCAAAGGGTCATCTAGTCCAATCCGCTACAATACCGGAATCGCAGCTCAACATCCCTGGCAGATGGCCATCCAAACTCTGCTTAAAAACCTCCAACGAAGGAGAGTCCACCACCTTCCAAGGTGGCGAACCTGGGTTTCAAAACTGAAACTTAATAGCCTACCCACCGAACTGCAGCCGTACCAAAGAGAACACCCCCAGAGTAGCCCCCAGTTGCTACTGCAGAGAAAGTGGGTGCATGTTAACTGGAAGAGCTTTGGCATAGGAAAGTAGGTCTTGAAAAAGAATGTGAAGGAGACAGTGAAACACTCTGACCAAGGGAGAGGGGATGCCTTGTTCCAAGGGGCAGGACTCAGCACAAAATATAGTCTGCAGGGAGTGGGGAAAGGACGGAATTGTTGCCTCCAGCAATACCACCCCAAGTCTCCACTCTCTCTTGGTCCAGCCTGGCAGACAGAATGAGGAGGGAGCCGCTGCCCAGCCTGCCCCATCATTCCTTCTCAGGCTGCTCCTTACAGTCTCTGGAGATTCCCATTCCAAAACTGCTTTATCTGGAAGACAGATGGGAGCAGGATCTGCTGCTGCAGCCATTCCACAGTTCTTCTGCCATGTCCATTCAAAGGCACAGACCCATTCCCACAGCCCGAGGAACATGTCTGGCCAAGATAGTTTTTGCCCGTAAGCAAATTACAAAAACTTCCACATAAGGTTTCTTCCACTTGGGAAAGGTGCTCTCTTTCAGACAAAAGCTTTGAAATCTCAACTGATTAATGAGGGGACTAAAAAGACAAATCCCTTCTTAGTACAAAATGCTTAAGGAATCGAAAGTTGTGCAGCAGTTAACCTTAGCAAGCTGAGGTTAATCGCTTCCTGCCATACTTTGCTGTCAAGATGGGAAACCCAAACCATGGCAAGAAGCACTCAAGGAAAATCTAGAAGCCAGGTAAGGATCCAGAAAAGAAACTGGAGAACTGGCCCGACAGTGAATAAAGCTCCACTCCTGACAGCCCAAACTCCTCCAACTCAGCCCCAAAGCCCCACCCGCCAGCCAGCCCCACTGCAGCCTTCCCAGCACAACCCACAAAGCAGAAAACAAGCCATTTTTAGCAGCGGACCCAGAAATACAACAGCACTTCCCTCACTTGTCCCAGAGGCTGCAAGTATCTTTTTGACCTCTGCCATCCGCACGTTTTCCAAATGAACTTGCAAGGGCAACTTTCTGCCAAGGCTCAAGGGCTAGAGAGAAATCTTTGCTTTTCCCCACTACCTGCTACTTTTTTCCAGCACCAGCCTAGCCAGGTTGGAAGAAACCCTCATGTTCTGATCACCAGCATCACATTTCAAAGGCGACTAGGCAAGTCGATTTTAAACTATTTTTCAACTTGGCTCTGATTTGGGGTTGGCAAATCACGAAGTCGAAAGAGCTGGCCATTTAAGGCTGCAACGCTGCACATGGAAGGTTGGTTTTCTAGACACAATGGAATTTACCTCCAAGTAAACGTGGACAGGATTGGCTGAACATCAACCTTTGAAATTTCCAGTTCTCTGGAAGCTATATCCCACCAACTTGGGACCCAGTATCTTGAAATAATAGGTTGGGGGGGGGTTTCACTCTCAACAGCTAAAACACTTACCCAGGAGAAATTCCCACTTAATTTGATTAAACTTGCTTCAGAGTAGACATGCAAAGGATAGTCCTATAATTCTACCACTACTGCCCTGACTCCAGGGGCGACCAGAGGCTACATCCATCTATGGCAAAAATGTGAACGGGCACCTAATAACCCCCATTTTACAGGTACAAAGCTGCCCAAGTTCAGATGAATATGAATGCCTGAGAGAAGCCCTTTTGGATTACAAGCATTAAAAAAGGGCCGCCGTCTCCCTCTTACCCACTGTATCCATCATTTCCCCAAGTTCGGAAGGCCCCAAAGCAATCTTTGCCCCGGCTAAGGGCAGCCAGCCCTGTCCTCTCAAGGCCCAGGAGGAGGGCTGGGAAGCCTCAACCCAAAGCCCCAGGACAACGTTGGGCCAAAACGAACGAATAAGGCGGGCGGGTGGCACCACCCAAAGGTGCCCCAGGGCCCACCCATCGACCCCGGTAGGGAAACAGAATCCCCGGGCGATCTGCTCCGGAGCGAGCCTTTTGTGCCAGAGGGAACTTCAGGAATTCGGGAGGGAGGGCGAAATGCACTGAATGCAGGCGGCGCAGAGGGGGAGCCCCCACCGCCCTAGAGGGGTGCCATGGGGAGGGGGGGCAGAAAGAGAGCCTGCCACTTACCCCCACGGGAAAAAGAGACCCCCCTCTCTTTTGAGACCCCCCTCCAGCAGGACCCTTTGAGGGGGTGGCTGAGTGGGGAGGGGGGGTGAAGGGTCCAGACCCGGGTTTGATCCAGCTGCGCAGGGAGGGGCTTCCCCTGCACCCCCCCCACCCGCCAGGCCTCTCCCTATTTCGGGAGCTGCTCCTCGCCCACGGCGCCCCTCGGCCCGCCTTCCCTCGCCCCCCGCCCCACCGCCAGGGCGGCCCCCCCCGGCCCTCTACCTCCCCCCCCACGCCCCGCTCACCAGGCCGCGCGGTGACCCCCTGACCCAGCAGGCGGTGTTGCCATAGCAACACCGTGACGGTCCCCGGCCGTGGCGGACGCGAGGCCCGCGTCACCGACGCATCATCGTCGGGCCCGGTGACCTCACGCGATGACGTCACGCGGCGGAGGGGCGAGGCCTCGTCTTTTCTTTTCCTTTTTTTTCCTCCCCCCCTTCTTCCGTCTCCTCGCACGCTGTTATATATACATATATGTGTATATATAGATTATTTTTTATTTTAATAGAGCAGAAAGGACCCGGATGAAGGAACCGGAAAGGCCCGCTCGCTCGCTTCCCCCCAAGCCCCGCCCCTTTTCGCCCTCCACAATACACGCACTTCCGCTTCCCTGCTTCTCCTCACGGACCTTTTTTTTTTTTTTTCCCTTACCCCAGCCCGGACTGTGAAAGGAGATTGGCGGAAAGGAACCCGTCGCGCGGCATCATGGGAGAGCGAGTTCCCGCCGGGCGCAGAGGCAGGAAATTGGGCGCCGTCCCGTTTGCCCGAGAAGCTTGGGAGGGGAATCTCGCGATGGCGGCCGGGTTTCGCGGCTTACCTCTCGCGAGAGGCTCTTCCGCGCAAGGCACCATGGGAGAAGTAGTTCTGCGGGGAGTGCCTGAGGCCTACATCGGAAGGCCTCAATTCCTTTGCTGTGGGGAGGAGGCGAGAAAGGACAAGGAGCAAAGCCAACACCATACGTTTCAAGTGCAACCAGATAGTTAAACCACATAACTTCTAAAGAATCCTGGGAACTGTAGTTTGCTAAGGATGCTGGGAATGGTATCTCTGTGAGAGGGGAAACTACAGTTCCCAGAGTTCTTTGGGGAAAATCCTGTGCTTTGAATGTGTGGTGTGGATTTGTCCTTTCTGGAGGGAATCTCATGTGTCAATTCCAGTGGTTGCCAAACTGGTGCCTTGGTTCCATAAACTCATCCCCAGTTAAAAAGCATTATTCAGAACAGTGGTTTGCACGACCCACTAAGGAAGATAACACAATAACATTTGAAACGGTAATAAATAATTGCATATTTATTCAAAATCCAATTAAAACGATATAGTTCAATCAGTTCAGCAAAATTCCATCAACGGTGTCTGAAAATTTTTACACATCACCTGGGAAGACAGGCAAACTAATACCAGTGTACTGGAAAAAAGCAAAGATCACCAGTGTGGAAGCAATGAATCTTCAACATCAACTTCGTTGGACTGGTCATGTTGTGCCTGATGATCATTCTTCCAAAGCAACTACTCTATTCCAAACTTAAAAATGGAACGCTGGGTGTCAACAAAAGAGGTTTAATGACTCTCTCAAGGCAAATCTTTAAAAATGTAGTATAAACACTGACAACTGGGAAACACTGGCCTGTGAGTGCTCCAGTTGGAGAACAGCCTTTACCAAAGGTGTCATGGGCTTTGAAGACACTCGAACTCAGGATGCAAGGGAGAAACGTGCTAAGAGAAAGGCATGCTTGGCAAATCCATACTGTGATCAACTCCCGCCAGGAAACCAATGTCCCCACTGTGGAAGGACATGTGGATCCAGAATTGGCCTCCACAGCCACTTACGGACTCATTGTTAAAACCGTGTTTATGGAAGACAATCTTACTCAGCTAAGTGATCGAAGAAGAAGAAGAAGTTATTTACACCTCCAGAGCCCCACTCTCCCCCCCTCTCCCGGCTTGATAGCACCCCACTGGGTAATCCCACCAGTTTAGAGTTTCCCACTCTGGTTCCGAAGAGGATACTGGCCTGATCCTGCACGCTGTTCTTGCACAAAATGTACTAACCTTTTATGTTTCCACAAACATTTTAATAAAACATAGCCAGCAAAACTTGTGGATTCTAAATGCCAGCATGCATGAATCATTGAAGCCATTCCTCACTTTAAAATAAGAAGCAAACCTGCTTTTGGCTTTGCCACTGCCATTCTGGCTTCTCTGGATAGGAAGGGGACCAAACTGGCCACCGGCAACTTGACCTCCAAAATGCCAGGTTCATGAAAGAGGCAGCTGCTGGCAAACTGCAAGGCTCAGGACATTTCTGTTTGCTTATGAGTTCCTGGAGTGAAAGCTGTGGACTTTGTAGATCAAACACTGAAATCAATTGGGGGGGGGGGGCAACAAAGTGGCAGGTGGAATGGGAAAGGCCAAATCTCTAATATCAATATTGCCTATCAGAGCTGCTTCAGGGAAAACAACCTGGAAAAATTCAGCAGTGTAAATTAGTTTTGATGGATGTAATAATGGAATACTGAATGGTTTAGTTCAGGGGTCGGCAACCTTTAAGACAAAAAGAGCCACTTGGACCCATTTCCGAAGGAAAAAAACACATGGGAGCCGCTTTTCGCGCCCTAGGCGAGGGGGCGGGGCCATGTGACGTCATTGCGCATGACGTACGGTGCCCCGCCCCCTGCCGCCCCGCGCCGCTGCGATTTAGGCAAGTGTCCATCAGGAGCCTCCTGCAAGATGGCAGCACGTCTGCCAGCGCTGGCCCAGCTCAAATACAGCTGCACGGGCTTTGTCTGGGGCTCGATGCCTCCTCTCCACACACACACACACACACACACACACCAGCTTTTGTGTGCGCGCTGCACGGGCTTTGTCTGGGGCTCGCTGCCTCCTCTCCACACACACACACACACCAGCTTTTGTGTGCGCGCGCGTTTCGCTCTCCCTCCCTCCGGCCCTAGACAGGCAGCGAGTGAGCGCAGCATGATAATGAGCTCTGTCAATTGCCCAGCCGGGAAGCGGGAGGAGGAGGAGGCGCTGCTCTCGCTCTCGGGCTCCGCGCTCGGCTCTGGTTTGCCGTCAACGCGCCCGTCGCAGCTCGCCAACTTCTCTTTCTCTCTGCAGCTCGCTCTCCCGCCGCCCCCCCGACTACACACACCAACACGACGGGAGGGAAAGGGGAGCGGGAGAAGACACGCCACCCCGGAGCCGCGGCAAAGGTGTAAAAGAGCCACATGCGGCTCCGGAGCCGCGGGTTGCAGACCCCTGGTTTAGTTTATGTAAAATATGCAGGGATTTATGATATGCAAAATGAACCAAGGAATTTGCTGCCAAGGAGTGTGGTGGAGTCTCCTTCTTTGGAGGTCTTTAAGCAGAAGCTTGACAGCCACCTGTCAGGAATGCTTGGATGGTGTTTCCTACTTGGCAGGGGGTTGGACTGGGTGGCCCTTGGGGTCTCTTCCAACTCTAGGATTCTATGGTTCTATGAAAGAGAAGAAGGGAAGTCATTGATATTTTAAGGTTGTTTAAATGAATATTCTAAATTGTAAAACAGAAACTTGAAATCAAAGATCTGTACTGGTCACTGATTTGCTACCGGGCCAGGATCAAGGCGTGGCAATAAGTCGAAGGTAAAGGGACCCCTGACCATTTGGTCCAGTCATGACCGACTCTGGGGTTGCGGCGCTCATCTCGCATTATTGGCTGAGGGAGCCGGCGTATAGCTTCCGGGTCATGTGGCCAGCAGGACTAAGTCGCTTCTGGCGAACCAGAGCAGCGCACGGAAACGCCGTTTACCTTCCCGCCGGAGCGGTTCCTATTTATCTACTTGCACTTTGACGTGCTTTTGAACTGCTAGGTTGGCAGGAGCAGGGACCAAGCAATTGGAGCTCACTCCGTCGTGGGATTCGAACCGCCGACCTTCTGATCGGTAAGCCCTAGGCTCTGTGGTTTAACCCACAGCACCACCAGCGTCCCGGCAATAAGTCTACAAAGCCCTTAAAAACATGGGACCAATTTATTTGCAAAACTGCCTTACTCTGTAGACACGAACCCGACACGCACTTTGGGAACTACCTGCCTATTGATACCAGGTAGGCGCCTCCTCTGTGCTCTTCATGATCCAGCAGGCTCTTATGTTCTTATGCAGCAGGTACCACCCACTCTGGGAGCCACTGGCATAAATGAGAGATCCTGCATCTCCTGTGCCAGCCCCAAAGAGAAAGCAGACCTGAGAAAAACACCCTGCATCTTTGGCAGCCGGTTGGGAGGGGTGGCCAAAGGGACCCCTCCTCCTGTTGTTTTCCTGCACGTGTGCCCTTTGCCCATCCCTCCCTTTCATCTCCTGGGCATCAACCAGCAAACAGCCACAGGAGAGGGCAGAGGGCAGGCGAGGGGGCCTGCGTCTGGGACAGCTCTCATGGGAACAAGTTAATGACCGACCAAGATCAACAGACCGGCAGGGGAGTTCGCAAGGGCAGGGTGTGGGCAACAGATCCACTGGGGACGGGGCAAGGGGATGAAGGGGCTTCTAGTGCTGTGCTTGGGCCTCCTGGTCCTGGCGGATGCCAACCGGTCGCCCCTCCAGCAAAGGGCTCTGGAGCTGGTGCTAGATTTCTTCCACAGCAGGGACCTCGTGCAGGCAACGTTCAAGGAGCAAGCCGTGACCCATGTCACGGAGACGGTGAGCGGGACACACGAGAGGGGGAGCGTGAGGGGGGCCGGAGGGGGAGGCAGAGGATCGTCACCCGATATAACAAAGCACCACGGACTGCCACCCACCTACGCCCAATAAAACCTGCCCTCTGTGTGCAATAGTGGCGGGGAATGAATTTCCCAATATGTTGGATATGTTGTTTTCCAGTGACTGTCCCAGTTTCTCAGTCCCGGAATGTCCTGCTTTTCCTTAGGACATCCCTATTTTCATCGGAGATATGTTGGAGGGTATGGAATAGGATGCCCTGAATTTCATCAGGGACTGTGGGTGGCGCTTTGGGTTAAACCACAGAGCCTAGGGCTTCCCGATCAGAAGGTTGGCGGTTCGAATCCCCGCGACGGGGTGAGCTCCCGTTGCTCGGTCCCTGCTCCTGCCCACCTAGCAGTTCAAAAGAACATCAAAGTGCAAGTAGATAAATAGGTACCGCTCCGGCGGGAAGGTAAACGGCGTTTCTGTGCGCTGCTCTGGTTCGCCAGAAGCGGCTTAGTCATGCTGGCCACATGACCCGGAAGCTGTACGCCGGCTCTCGGCCAATAAAGCGAGATGAGCGCCGCAACCCCAGAGTCGGTCACGACTGGACCTAATGGTCAGGGGTCCCTTTACCTTTACCTATTTTCATCAGAGAATTTGGGAGGGTGTCCCTATTTTCCCTGGAGAAATGTTGCAGGGTGTGCATTCGACTTAAGGTGGTCCCAAGACTCTGCTTCTCCTTCTGCATGTCTGTGATTGGATCCCTGGCTCCTAGATTATCAGTGTTCTACTGATCACTATAGATTCACAGGAGGATTCTAGAATCGGAGAGCAGGAAGGGATGCCCGAGGGTCATTTGGCCCAACCCGCTGCAAGGCAGAAATCACAGCTGAAGAAGTCTTGGCAGACGGCCGTCTGACCTCTGCTTCGAAGCCTCCAAGGAAGGCGAGTCCACCACCTTCTGAGGGGGTCCATTCTGCTGTCCAACAGCTCTTGCCATGAGAGGGTTCCCCCTGTTGTTGAGCCGGAATCTCCTTTCTTGTCATTGAATCCATCAGTTTGTGTCCTCCGCTCTGGAGCAGCAGAAAACAAGCTTGCTGCCCCTTGGCAGGCTTCTTCCCACCTGGCCTGGGAGGGTGGGACCTGGATGGCAGTTACAAAAGCTGAGGCTGGTGATCAGGCTGCGTTATTGCTTAGGGGTTTTTGTTGGGGCACTGGAACTGTTGCTGTTGGAGGCAGTTGGAGGATGGATGGCGGCTAACAGATTGAGGTTGAATCCTGACAAGACAGAAGTACTATTTGGGGGACAGGGTGCGAGTGGGTGTGGGGTACTCCCTGGTCCTGAATGGGGTAACTGTGCCCCTGAAGGACCAGGTGCGCAGCCTGGGAGTCATTTTGGACTCACAGCTGTCCATGGAGGCGCAGGTCAATTCTGTGTCCAGGGCAGCTGTCTACCAGCTCCATCTGGTACGCAGGCTGAGACCCTACCTGCCCGCAGACTGTCTCGCCAGAGTGGTGCATGCTCTGGTTATCTCCCGCTTGGACTACTGCAATGCGCTCTACGTGGGGCTACCTTTGAAGGTGACCTGGAAATGCAATTAATCCAGAATGCGGCAGCTAGACTGGTGACTGGGAGCGGCCGCCGGGACCACATAACACCGGTCCTGAGAGAACTACATTGGCTCCCAGGACGTTTCCGAGCACAATTCAAAGTGTTGGTGCTGACCTTGAAAGCCCTAAACGGCCTCGGTCCTGTATACCTGAAGGAGCGTCTCCACCCCCACCGGTCAGCCCGGACACTGAGATCCAGCGCTGAGGGCCTTCTGGTGGTTCCCTCCCTGTGAGAAGCAAAGCTACAGGGAACCAGGCAGAGGGCCCTCTTGGTAGTGGCACCCGCCCTGTGGAACGCCCTCCCTTCACATGTCAAAGAGATAAACAACTACCTGACATTTAGAAAATACCTGAAGGCAGCCCTGTTTAGGGAAGTTTTTAACCTGTGATATTTTGATGTATTTTAATATTTGTTGGAAGCCGCCCAGAGTGGCTGGGGAGACCCAGCCAGATGGGCGGGGTACAAATAAATTATTATTATTATTATTATTATTATTATTATTATTATTATTGCTGTTATCAATATTATTATTATTATTATTATTATTATTATTATATCTTTTAGATGTGGAAACTTCAGTTTGGTTGTGTGTTCTTTGATGTTTAATTTATTGTTCATGATCAAGGCAAACCAAGCCTTATGAGGAACAGTTGAAGGATCTGGGTATGTTTAGCCTGGAAAAGAGGAGACTGAGGGGAGATCGGAGAGCCATCTTCAAATATCTAATAGGCTGTCACATGGAAGATGGAGCAAACTTGTTCCCTCCTGCTCTGGAGGGTAGGACTCGAACCAATGGCTCCCTCCATGGAAGGAGTCTGCCCCTAAACCAAGGGTCAGCAAACATTTTCAGCAGGGGGCCGGTCCACTGGCCCTCAGACCTTGTGGGGGGGCCAGACTATATTTTGAAAAAATAAATAAATGAACGAATTCCTATGCCCCACAAATAACCCAGAGATGCATTTTAAATAAAGGCACACATTCTACTCATGTAAAAACACGCTGATTCCCGGACCGTCTGTGGGCCGGATTCAGAAGGCGATTGGGCCACATCCGGCCCACGGGCGTTAGGTTGCCTACCCCTGACATAGATCCTTCCACTGTGGAGCAGCTCTTACTGTCAGAAAGTTCTTCCTGATGTTTAGTAGGAACCTCCTTTCTTCTCATTTGAATCCATCATTTAAACATCCCCGAGTCCCTCCACCGTTCCTCCTCCAGACCCTTGATCGCCCTTGTCACCCTCCCATGCAAGGCGAGTCTCCACTGGGGAACTACTCTCGTTCTAGTTTGGCAAGGAGTTATTTCCCACATTAAGCTTGGCTTTCTTTGGTTGCAGGAATTCCCAAGGGGAACCTATGTCCAGCTGGAAGTTGACCTTGTGCAGACCTTCTGCCGGAAGCAGCAGCGGGGGACGCAAAACTGCCGGATCAAGCCAGGCGGGGTGAGCCAGGAAGGTGCTAATTTATCCACTGCCAAGCGGGACTCTCTGTTTCTTTTAAAATGTATTCGAAGTCTGAAACATCATAAACAAAGAGGCAGTAAGCCTACAGAGGAGGAATCCACAGATCCTTATGCAGCTCCCCCCACAGTGAGCAAGTTATGTGGCCAGCTTCACTAATTTGCACAGTGCATTGTTAAACTGTGGAACTCAATGCCACAGGAGGCAGCGATGGCCACCAACCTGGATGGCTTTAAAAGAGGATAAGACAAATTCACGGAGGAGGAGAGAGCTCTTGAAGGCCACTAGCCATGCTTCTGAATACCAGTTGCTGGAAGCCACAGGAGGAGGGAGTGATGTTGGATTTGGGTCCTACTAGCGTGCTTCCCGTGAGGGACCCGGGTGGCGCTGTGGGTTAAACCACAGAGCCTAGGGCTTGCTGATCAGAAGGTCGGCAGTTCGAATCCCTGCGACGGGGTGAGCTCCCGTTGTTCAGTCCCTCCTCCTGCCCACCTAGCAGTTCGAAAGCACGTCAAAGTGCAAGTAGATAAATAGGAACCGCTCTGGCGGGAAGGTAAACGGCGTTTCCGTGCGCTGCTCTGGTTTGCCAGAAGCGGCTTAGTCATGCTGGCCACATGACCCGGAAGCTGTACGCCGGCTCCCTCGGCCAGTAATGCGAGATGAGCGCCGCAACCCCAGAGTCGGACACGACTGGACCTAATGGTCAGGGGTCCTTTAACCTTTACCTAGTGTGCTTCCCACTGGGGCGCCTGGTTGGCTACTCTGAGAACAGGATGCTGGATTACATGGGCCCCGGGCCAGATGCAGCAGACTGGCCGTATGTTCTTCTGTTAGAATCATAGAATTGTAGAGTTGGAAGGGAGCCCCAGGGTCCTGCTATGCTGTGTTGTTATGCTTATGTTATGCTGGTCTGGCTGGGAGTTGTAGTTTAAAACCAGGGTCCCAGGTTGGTGAAAGCTGGGCTAGCCCCAGTAGAACAAGAGTCACAAAGCAAAAGGATTTGAGGAAGCACAACCTTCTCTTAGGAACGTTCAATGTTTTTAGTATGCAAGTACACTGACCACAAGGTTAATTTTGTTTTTTTAATATTTTATTTTCAATTTTCAATAATTTAACAATTTAACATTCAAATTAATTACTTATTCTTCCCTTCTAGACTCCCCTCCGCCATTTCCAATTTCTTCCCTTTGTTACCTTACACATCCTTAGTTTTCCATTCAGTTACAAGTCCATTGATAACCACAATTCACATTGCTTCATAGATGCTATATCAATCCTGCTAATGTTTTTAAGTCTTTACAGTGGACCTTAAGATATTCTATAAATGTAATCCAGTCTTGTGTAAACTTTTTTTCATATTGATCCTGGATTTTCACGGTCATCTTTGTCATTTCAGCATAGTCTATCATCTTAGTTATCCATTCCTGCTTCGTTGGTACTTTCCATTTCTGGGCAAGTAGCATCCTGGCAGCTGTAGCTGCATACATAAATAGTATTTTAACATTTCTTGATATGTCTTCATCTGTTATAACTACTATAAACTAATATAAAGGCCTCTGATTTTTTTAACAAAAGTTATCTTAAACATTTTCTTCAATTCATTATAAATCATTTCCCAGAAACCTGTTACCTTTTTGCACAGCCACCACATATGATAAAATGTACCCACTTTATCTTTACACTTCCAGCATACATTGGATAAATTCTTATACATTTTTGCTAACTTTACTGGAGATAAATACCAGCGGTACAACAAGGTTCATTTGGGATCCTGATTCAGCACTTCAAAAAACCAGCTGGATTCAGATTGGACAGATTAAGACGCAGCCCTGAATCCAGTCTGAATCCAGATTCCGATTCAGGGTGAATCGAAGCTTTGTGCCCTCTGCTTCACCTTTATGTGCAATTTATGGGATGTGAAACACGGGAGCAGTCAAGTACAACATCCCTAGAGTGGACATAGAAGGGGATGCCTGGACCAGCCAGTCGGAACTTCCTGTTTCTCCTGGGCTGGGACAGAGGTGGGTGTGGCTTCACCTGTGCAGGTAAAACAAAAGCACAGGGGCTGGCCGCCATCTCTCCAGGAGGAAGCATCATATGCTTAGCTAAAGATGCTCTCTTGGCTTCTAGCCAAGAGAGGACAAAGGAACTATCTCCCTTATGGAATAGTCTCCGAGTGCATGTAACTTTTTCTAAGCTAAGTCTGCCTTCTGGGATCTTATTGTGAACAGATGTCTGTAAGTAAACTCTTTTTATACTTTTATAGAAGACTGTGTCTTATCTTTTAGGAGGGAATAAAGGGGAAAATACCAGGACAATATTATTATAGAGGTTTTAGCGAACCTGAGCAACGCATCCGCTGTGTAAGTTTAAAAGGGGAATGTAACTCTGCTAACACAAGTTGGAATAGGATGTAATAAAACAATATATCCTCTCCTGCATCCCTGAACATTCCCACACAATTGTTTTAAAATCGCTGCTCCTCTTTGGGTGGAATTTGCAGGCATGGCAACCCCCTTCTGAGGGCACGATTGGAGACACATTTCAGAAAGCAGGCTGCAGCGATATTCTTGCAAGAGCAGCCTTTGCAGTTTTGGGGTGTTGCTCCTGTTATAGTTTGGGGGCAAACCAAAACAAACAGACCTCGTTCCTTTTCTTTTCTTTTCTCTGCCCAGAGGAAACAGAAGTGCCTGGCTTGCTTCAAGTTTAACTCCAGCGACCCTCAGAACATTTTGGACGAGTCCAAGCGGTGCCTCTCGGAGCAGAACCCAATCTTCCAGGTGGGTTACTTCGTACTCCTGAACCCGAGTTCTGAATAACCTGATTTTGAATAAATCTGCAATTAATTGCTACTATTTTGAATCTTATGGTGTTATTATCTTCCTTGGTGGATTGTGCAGACCGCTATTCTCAGCAATGCCTTTTATAGGGTAGGGGGCACTGGGCCTGAGTTTATGGAACCAAGGGGCAGGTAACCCCAAAAGGTTTGGGAAGCACCGACTCAGGAGCTCATGCCACACCTTTTCCCTTCTGAGTGTCCCATAGTGTGGGAGATAAGTGGGAATATGGATGAGGGAATATTGTTTAATATTTCCTATCCCAGCTTGTGTTAACAAGCTCCAAACTAGCAGAGATTCTCATCCCCAATTAAGCGCAGCAAAACGTGGCGATCAAGTTCTTTTGAACTTCTAAAATAAGGCAGATTCCTGGCATATTTCCCCTGGTTCCCCCTTAAAAGTAAATACACGACACATACCTGTAGCTCTTTAAAAGTAAAAAGGTTTACTCACAGACATTTCCAAGGTTCTACAAGTCTCAGAAAGGCAGGCTAGCTTAAATTAAATATGTACACATGGAGACTCTCCTTAAGGGAGGAGGCTCCATCTGGGCCCTCTTGGCTGGAA
Source organism: Darevskia armeniaca (assembly GCA_034641395.1). Lineage (NCBI taxonomy): Eukaryota > Metazoa > Chordata > Lepidosauria > Squamata > Lacertidae > Darevskia > Darevskia armeniaca. Next base: position 661,433 of record JAWWNF010000121.1, read on the forward strand.
GCCAAGAGTGCATCTTCTCTTGAGATGTTGCTTGCTCGAAGATCCGATGAGGAAGAGGGTGGAATGGCTGCTCACCTGTAACTTTGAGTAACTACAGGTAAGGCCACTCCCACCTCTGGTCACACAGAGGAAGTGGTCTCAGTCCAGGTACAGGAAACTCTAACTGGAGGACTGAGACCCCTTGTGTACATTCTAGGAATGTTGTGATTGACTGCACCAGTGTTATTTATCCCACACATAGGAAGTGAGGAGGAAGCAGAATCAGGAATGTGAGGCAGTCAAAGAGGCATATGAGGAGCAACGCTACCATATCGGGCAGTTTGCCTTTCTCAAGGGGCTCCCGGATGAGTGGTAAGTGCTCAGTTCCAGTTCCTGTAGCCCATATTTGTTTTCCGTTAATTGCATTTATCGATCGCCTCGTCGACAATGCATTCTCGAGGTGGCATGCAGTGATAATATGAAACGCAACTGAAAATCACAACCAACACAGCAAATCGACAACAAAGCAAAGGGCACCAACCCAGCAACAATTCAAATCCAATTCCGCATTAAAAAAATGTTGGGCAACATCAGGCAATCCAGACACCAGGCACCTCTGTACGAAAGCTCAAACCAACCAATTGCCATTAGTCTGCTGAGACGAAAATAAATGACGTTATAAATGACGTGACACCTGGCTTGAGAGCAGTACAAGTGAAAAGGATCTAGGAGTCTTGGTAGACCACAAACTTGACATGAGTCAACAGTGTGATGCAGCAGCTAAAAAAGCCAATGCAATTCTGGGCTGCATCAATAGGAGTATAGCATCTAGATCAAGGGAAGTAATAGTACCACTGTATTCTGCTCTGGTCAGACCTCACCTGGAATACTGTGTCCAGTTCTGGGCACCACAGTTCAAGAAGGATACTGACAAGCTGGAACGTGTCCAGAGGAGGGCAGCCAAAATGGTCAAAGGCCTGGAAACGATGCATTATGAGGAACGGCTTAGGGAGCTGGGTATGTTTAGCCTGGAGAAGAGAAGGTTAAGGGGTGATATGATAGCCATGTTCAACTATATAAAAGGATGTCATATAGAGGAGGGAGAAAGGTTGTTTTCTGCTGCTCCAGAGAAGCGGACACGGAGCAATGGATTCAAACTACAAGAAAGAAGATTCCACCTAAACATTAGGAAGAACTTCCTGACGGTAAGAGCTGTTTGACAGTGGAATTTGCTGCCAAGGAGTGTGGTGGAGTCTCCTTCTTTGGAGGTCTTTAAGCAGAGGCTTGACAGCCATCTGTCAGGAATGCTTGGATGGTGTTTCCTGCTTGGCAGGGGGTTGGACTGGATGGCCCTTGGGGTCTCTTCCAACTCTAGGATTCTATGATTCTAAATAACGATAAAATGGTATCTAAATATGATAAAAGCTGTTCAAAGGCATGGGAGTTGTTGTTTTTTAAAAGTCATTGCCCAGTGCCCAAGATATCTTTTCGGCAGCCTTAAACATCTCTAAATATCACATGGAGGAGCGAGAAAGCTTGTTTTCTGCTGTTCTAGAGGACAGTTTCAAATGACAAGGAGATTCTGGATAAATATTAGGACGAACCTTCTGACAGTAAGAGTCGTTCAACAGTAGAACGGACGCACTCAGAAGCTGCTGGACTCTCCTTTGTTGGTGGCTGGATGGCCGTCTGTCAGGGATCCTTTAGCTGTGGTTCTTGCATTGCAGGGGGCTGGACTGGATGACCCTCAGGGTCCCTTCCAACTTTACAGTTCCATGATTCTAGGATGGGCTGTTTTGTCTGCCTTGCAGGCAGAAGGTCCCAGGTTCAGTCTATGTTGACATCTCCAGGTAGGGCTGGGATAGACTCCTGCCTGAAATCCTTCACTTCATCTGCAATAACCACTCTCCTCCCTGCCTAGATGGGACCCACATTTACTGCGCTGTTCTCCGACCATCAAGGAAACAAGGCACCCTCTTCCTTCTGGAGACAAGCAGAACATCCACCAGTTTGGGTCTCGGTGCCACAGGAATGGAACCACTCTTGGTCCCAGAGGAGTCTTCTGTCTTCCAAGCTAGACTTTTCTTCCTTCTTTCTTTATTCCCATAATAAAAGTTTAAGTGGAGGCTTCATAGTCATGGTGTATGGTTATTTCAGGAGTTCCCTCTTCCCCCAAACCTCTTCTCTGGTGCCCACTGCCAGGGGGTTCTGGCCCCTGATCTGTGGGCATCTGTACCCTGGTGGTCTCTTCTGGTCTGTTCCAGAGCCGGTCCAGCCATGGAGACAAACTAGTCAACTCACCTTGGGTGCCAGAATTCCTGGGGTCCCTGTCTCACCTATGGAAATGTCTTGGGAGGAAAGGGAGCCCCAGCTGAACTTTTGGAAGTGGGGCTTAGCAGGTCATTGGCTGGCTGGGTGCCTTCTTGCCTTTTAGCCTGAAGAAGAGAAGACTGAGAGGTGAAAGGATAGCCACCTTCAAATATCTGAAGGAAGATGGAGCTTAGCTTCTCTTCCGCTGCTCCAGAGGGTAGGATCCAAACTGATGGATTCGATTTTGATTCCCGCATTGCAGGGGGTTAGACTAGATGTCCCTCGGGGTCCCTTCCAACTCTGCAGTTCTATGATTTTATGAAATTGCAAGAAAGAAGGTCCAACGAAACAAGAGGGAGGGCTTTCTGACAGTAAGAGTTGTTCGACAGTGGACTGGGCTCCCTCGGAAGGTGGTGGGCTCTCGTTCATCGCAGGTTTTAAGCAGAGGTTGGCTGGCCACCTGTCATGGATGCTTTAGTTGAGATTCCAGCATTGTAGGAGGTTGGACTAGATGACCCTTGGGGTCCCCTTTCAACACTACAATTCTATGATTCTGTAGTCCTGGGGGACAATCACAAGTCTGTCATTCTAGAGCAGGGGTCAGCAACCTTTTTCAGCCATGGGCTGGTCCACCGTCCCTCAGACCATGTGGGGGGCCAGACTATTTGGGGGGGGCGGGAGAACAAATTCCTATGCCCCACAAATAACCCAGAGAGGCATTTTAAATAAAAGGACACATTCTACTCATGTAAAAACACGCTGATTCCCGGACCGTCCGTGGGCCGGATTGAGAAGGCGATTGGGCCACATCCAGCCCACGGGCTTTAGGTTGCCTACCCCTGTTCTAGAGGCACTCAGGCAGTGGAGGCAGTTGCGAAAGGGAAGAGAAAAATGAGAAAAATGAAAACAGGACAACAGATTTCTGACTCGGCAATGAAGCTCACTGGGTGAGCTCGGGCCAGTTGCTCACCGTCACCCTAACCTACCTCACAGGGTTGTTGTGAGGATTAAATGGGGAGAATTCCATATGCCCCCGGGAGCTCCTTGGAAGAAAGGGCGGACAGAAATGTACCAAAGAAAATATGTTGCTGCTGCTCTGCATAAAATAAGACACAGATGGAGAGAACATCGAAGTATGAATTTCCTAAGGATAGCAAACCATTGGCCTGGTCAGTATCCTGGGAGCCTCTGCTCTCGGTTTTAAACCTGTGTGTGTGTGTGTGTGTGTGTTTATTTTATGGAAGCTAAAAAGGATAAATCCTATAGCAGAGCTAAAGGAGTACATGCAATTACATTTAACTATAATAATAATAATAATAATTTATTATTTGTACCCCACCCATCTGGCCGGGTTCCCCCAGCCACTCTGGACGGCTTCCAACAATCACTAAAATACATTAAAATATCACACATTAAAAACTTCCCTAAACAGGGCTGCCTTCAGGTGTTTTCTAAATGTCAGGTAGTTATTTATCTCTTTGACATGGGATGGGAGGGTGTTCCACAGGGCGGGCGCCACTACCGAGAAGGCCCTCTGTCTGGTTCCCTGTAGCTTTGCTTCTCGCAGTAAGGAAACCACCAGAAGGCCCTCGGCGCTGGATCTCAGTGTCCGGGCTGAACGTTGGGGGTGGAGATGCTCCTTCAGGTATACAGGACCGAGGCCGTTTAGGGCTTTAAAGGTCAGCACCAACTAGCGTGACTTGCTCCACCTGCAGAACTTCCAGCTACAAAAATCAGTTGTAATTGAATTGCAGGCATGCACAGAGCCTGGTGGAATCTCAGAAGCCAGGGAGCAGGGCAAGGGGATGAATAAACTTTCTACTGTTTGGCAGATTTTATTTGGCTTCACAGCTCCTTATCCCCCCTCTTCATAATCAAGAGAAGCAGATGTGCAAGACGCACAAAGGCAGACGGAGCTTTGCTTAATTTTGCAGCTCCCGCTGTTCAGAATTTGGGTTACCTTGGTGAAGGCAGGGAATGTTTGGTTTTCCAGGGAGGGCACAAACATCCGGCTGGCATATGACAAATGGATAGGAAGGAGGGGGGCCTTTGTCAGGTGGCGCTTGGCAGGCGCCAGCTTCTTGAAGAGGCTCAGTTGCCCAGGGAAGGGCACCTCACTCTGGCGCATGTTTGAATCGGGAGTGGACTATGGGAGAGAATGAAAGCACTCCACAAAGCAGGCAGCTCTACGCCCAAGCAGGAGGCAGAAAAGCAAGGGAGACCATTTGTTTTATTTCACAGGCAAATAATTGCATGGCATTCCCATGTCACGAGACCCAGCATGCAAGCCCAGGATGGAACATGCAGCGCCCCAGATCCCAAGTGTTGGCTTAGCTTCGTTTCTACAACTCCGCTTCAAAGGTGTGGGTTCCCTCCCCCTGGTCAGGGATCTCCAAGTCCTCTTCCAGGAAACTTCCAGCCCATCTTCTCTGACATGCACAAAAGTCAAATCAACTCTCCTCTTTATGATCTGACCACACTCCCCCTGAAATCTGCAAAAACCAAGTAAAATGTCACACAGACTGGCGAGCTGTTCTTTTCTTGCCCTGGGGCAGTTTGAAGGGCTTTGGAATAGTAGGGCCCTTTTTAAATATACAGTGGTACCTTGGTTCTCGAATTTAATTCGTTCCGGAAGTCTGTTCGATTCCCGAAACCGTTCGAAAACCAAGGCTTGGCTTCCGATTGGCTGCAGGAGCTTCCTGCACTCAAGCAGAAGCCGCGTTGGAAGTTCGGCTTCCGAAAAAGGTTCGAAAACCGGAACACTTACTTCCGGGTTTTCGGCATTCGGGAGCCAATTTGTTCAACAACTAAGCCTTTCAAGAACCAAGGTACCACTTTATATATGAACTAGTAAATTAAGCCCGTTGAAAAACGGGCGCTAGAGGGGTGGCCCCCCCGGCGGCGGCGGCTGCTGCCCCCCGAGATGCCGCCTCAGGCACAGCCGCGGATCCCGCGTCGGCCTGCTTGGCCCGGGATCCACCCGGGCGCTCCTCCTCCATCCCTCCGGCCGGGCGAGATTCGGCTCCGGGGGGCTGGCGGCGGCCGGATCCGTGCCGCGGAGGCGGCCGGCAGCGGGAGCGCCTGCGGCGCTTCCCCCGCGCTTTGGCTGGCGCTGCTGCGGGGAGGAGGAGGGCGATCGGCGGCGGCGGCCGGATCCGAGCCGCGGAGGCGGCCAGCGGCGCTTCCCCCGCGCTTTGGCTGGCGCTGCTGCTGCTGCCGAGGCGGGCGCCGCCGGGCGCCGCTAGCAAGAAGCGAGGGATGAGGCTCCGTGCAAGGCGGCGGCGCTGCCTCAACTGACACCACGCGTGCGCCGCCGCTGACTTCCGGCCTGCGTCCCTGTTGGGGGGGGAACAGTAGAGCTGTCCAATCCCTGCATCCCCGTGTGACATGCGCAGAACGCACTTCTGTGACACACGGAAAAGCAGGGACACTTGCTCTTTATTATATAGGATGATGTGTGTTATATATATTCTTAAGACATTTTGCATATATAAATTATGTTTTTAAGTTGCAGGTAGGTAGCCGTGCTGGTCTGCTGTAGTCGAAACAAAATAAAAAAAACCCTTCCAGTTGCACCTTACAGACCAACTAAGTTTGTTCTTCTGAAGAAGTGTGCATGCACACGAAAGCTCATACCAAGAACAAACTTAGTTGGTCTCTAAGGTGCTACTGGAAGGAATTTTTTTATTATGTTTTAAAGACTTTCATAAATTCTTACTGTCATATATATGATGTTTTAATCTAGGTTTGCTGACATTTCAGCAGCTGGTATTGCTTTGTATTTTGTATTTTAGAAATGTGTTTTTTTCAGATTGTATTTTTATGCTGTTTGCTGCTCTGAGCTCCTGTGGGAGGAACGGCAGGATAAGAAAAGGAAAAGAAGACGAAAGAAAGAAGATTAGATTCCTAAGCTACTGTATTCATGGGGAGTGTGGCAGCCTGTCCCGGACATCATAACTGATGCCTGGAGGAGTTTGGGGAAGCATGTGAGGTGGAGAATTTGGCTGAAGTCAAGGCCTGTGAAAACAGAGACGCTCCTTTGCAGGACTGATGCAAAATGTAGAGGATCCACAACATCGTTTTGACTCTTCTGGCTGCTGCAGTTGGGATGACACAATTCACAAGGGGAATTTCAGTTCAACTCTGCTGCTATTGGATGGGCAGCTGTGAAGGAAACTCCATGAGTGACCTCTGGTCCGCTCTGAACCTTGGTGAGGACAGTTGGACAGTACGGAAGCTGCCAGCTGAGAATTAAGGCCCCATCTGCACTGTAAACCTAGTACCGGTAGTATCATACCACTTTGAAGCGTCATAGTTTCCCCCAAAGGATCCTGGGAAATGTAGTTTAAGGGCGGTAAGAGCTATTAGGAGACTCCCCTTTTCACACAGAGTGTTCCCTGAGAAGAGGGATTTGGTTCATAAAACTGCTTGTGTGAATAGGGGTCCCCTAACAACTCTCAGCACCCTCAACAATCTGTAGCGCTCCAGATTCTTCAGGAGAAGCCATGACTGCTTAAGGTGCTATGATATTGCTTCAGTGCAAATGGGCCTTTAAATATCCAGAGCAAACTGTTTAGCATTACTGCATAGAGGAATGTGGATGTTCCTTAATATGTGGGTTCACACTCCAGCCGGCCACTTCTGCCCAGCCCCCCAGTTCTCAAAATATTTTTCTGTGGATTTACACAAATGCCACCCAGCTAACCAGCTTGGTGGGGTGAAGAAAGAACTATGGTGCATAATCTGACATACCAATGTGGCAGTGGCCCCAAGGGCCATAATGAATGTGATAATGTGAACCCCTATAAATCCTTGAATATGCTTCTATATAATTGGTCATTAAATTTCTCTAAAGCTCGTTTCAAGCCAACTTTGGTTTGGGAAAGAAGTACAGCATCATCAGCATACATTAGAATTGGCACTTTCCTGCCACTAGTAAACACAGGAGCATGAGTGTCGATTACATGAAAGCATGTGATCAGAGAATTAACATGGATGTTAAATATTCTGATCACTGGTTTGGAATTATACTGTACTGTATTATATTGCTGGCTTTTGCTGTAATAAACTGAGTTGAGTTGAGCTTCTTTAGAAAAGTTATGGTAACCTGTTGCTTTAAGAAACTGATGATTTGGCAAGATGCCATCCCATACTGGACAGAAGCACAGCTAATACGTCAATCACAAAGATTCAGCTCATGAGTTGATACATGGCACAAAGGGCTTACACAGGTTCCCAGCATGCATACTAACAAAATGTAATAGATTATTGAGAATCAAGGTTTACTTAGCAATGCTGATTGCGCATGCATATTAAACTAAAATGAGGTAATGATGAACATGATTGGTTAAATTGAAATCCTTTGTTTGAAATGTTATAAATACCCCTGCCTGGACCTTTGGGCGGGGTTGCAGGTTTGCGAAAAGATTCGACTGTAACCTTATTGCTTTGCAATAAATAACAATGGACTCCTAGCTCCTCTCGTCTCTGAGTTTTATTGGCCTAACTCAGAAGACAGGCCATTTTGGCCTGCAACACCAACACTCAAAGGTCCACGCATGTTGGGAAACTGTCACCGACAAGGTTTAGTCAGGAGGATGTGGGGACCTGGTGGTCTAAAAAGAGAAGTGAAGCTGGTTCTAATCTGTGTGCTGGATAAGTCAACTCGCTGTGGTTTCACCGTGCGGGGGAAATCACCTCAGAGGAGGCCTGAGAAGCACTGCACTGCGGCCCCTTCTCTTGAAGCCAGACAGTCAAAGAGCATCCTTGAGGGTGAATGGATGTAGATCCAAGATGTCAGCCTACTAAAAGGGGGGGGGGAATGAGGAGCACCATGCCAGTCCACGCCGTTTTAAAAACTAGGCTCCATGTTGCACAGAAGTAGCCTGAAAGGTCCCAACACGAGCTGAGCTGTGACTTGATAATCCAGATTTCAGAGTCCCGTTGGCCGAAAACTTTCTCCTGATGGTCTTTGACTCGGACCTGAGGGTCTCACAGCTCCTACAAGCTTTCGCAGGAGCTGTGGGGAACAGGTTCGGTTAAGGGTGTGGATGCACCCACTGCTTTCAGAAGGGACAGAGGCCAGGGCAAAAGGACGGCATCACAGACCTGTGTGGGACAAGGATGATCCTGAAAGGACAGGGCCCATCTCGGCAACGCCAAGGGAAGGGCGTCGAAGCGCAGGGCGGCTCAAAAGACGAACGAGCTGGAATCGGAGCGGGCGCTCAGGGCCCTCTCTGCTTGGGAAATGGTGTCGTCGGCGCGCTTGCTCAGGTCCCGGCATTCCTGGAGGGTCTCGTTGAACTGCTTGTAGGCCTCTTCCACGATGGAGCTCCTCCGGACGGGGCGGACGTCCCAGTACCCCTCCTCCACCCAGGGCTTGGTCAGGCCGCTGAGCTCGCCGGTTCCGGATCCGTGGAAGCGCTTGAGAGAGCTGTCAATGTCCTTGCAGAGCTGGTAGAGCTCACTGCCGCGGCCGGAGACCCGCTCGCCGTCGATCACCTTGACCCCCGGCAGCATCTCTGCCATGGCGGTGCGGTACCCGGCGGCGCAGCAGAGCGGGTTGCTGAGGCGCCCCACGGGGTCACTGAAGCGCAGGCTCTCGAGGTGCCGCAGGCCGGCCAGGCACTGCAGCTGCTGCAGGCTGCTCAGCAGGTTCCCCGCTGCGTTGAGGCTCTGCAGGTTCTCGCAGCCGGCCAGGGGCTCCAAGCTGGCGATGCGGTTGGAGGAGACGTTGAGGACGGCCAGGGCTTTGAGGGAGGACAGGGGCCCTAGGTGGACGATGGCGTTGCCCGACAGGTCCAGCCACTCCAGGGCGGCACACTCCCCGAGGCAGCCCAGGTCTGAGATGCCCAGGCCCCGGAGCTTTAGCAGCAGTATGGACTCCAGGTCAAACTCGCCCGTCTTGGCCTTCAGGAGCTGGGAGGTGATCTTCACGTTCTCTGTCTCCTCGCCCTTCTCCGTCCGGGGTTCCATCTTGGGCAGGGCAGCCAAGAAGGCAGTTCCCACGACAACCTGGCTCCAGCTCTGTGCTCACTTAGCTCCGCAGCACCTTGCTTATATTTAACTGGCGTTAACGGCTGCTGTTGGGAGGGAAAACTAGGTAGATCAGTTCCTTTGCCTCTGGAGAGAGAGAGAGAGAGAGAGAACCTGGAGGGTGCAGGATGTGTTTTCTGCTTCAAATGGGTATCGATGTGGACAATGGAGCCCCTGGAATGGGAGAGGAAAAAGGATGTCGGATCAAGATGGGGCCAAATATTTATTTATCTGTTTACCTATTTATAGTGTGAGGACCCCCCTCTTCGGCCAAAAAAGCACTTTAAAGGGGACCTAGAATCCTGTGTCTTTTGACGATGGAAACCCAAAGAAATAAACTAACGCATCGAGCGTTCTACCCTGCTACCTCTCCCATGAATGAGCAAGGAAGTAAGCACTGCTAATTTGGATTTGTTAATTGAACTAAATGCAGCTACATTCCGAACTCCACACTGCCTGACACTGAGGAGGCTTCCAGGCTGTCCCTATGTTCAGGTGAGATTCAGTCACAAAGCAGCAAATTCAGTTTTGAGCACTCATTGACCAAATATGATATGATATGATAGGCAAATATCTGAAGGGCTGTTGCGTGTAAGATGGAACGATATTGTTTTCTCCTGTTCTGGAGGATAGGGCCCGAACAAATGGATTCAGATGACAAGGAGATTCCAACTCAACATTAAGAATAACTTTCTGATGATAAGAGCCGAATGGACTCAGAAAGTGGTGTTTGTACAAAATGTTGTCCGGTGGCAGCAAGAATTTTTTTTTTTAAAATGGTGGACTCTTCTCCACCAGAGGTTTATAAACAGAAGTTGGATGGCCATCTGTCAGGGATTCTTTGGTTGTGATGCCTCTCAGCAGGACCGGTGCCACGGATTTTGGCGCCCTAGGCGAGGGGGCGGGCCACGTGATGTCATTGCGCATGTCGTACGGTGCCCCGCCCCCTGCCCTGCCGGGTGCCCTGCGTCGCCGCGGTTTTCGCCGTTGGTTGGGGCGGCACCGGGGGGTGAGGGGCAGGCTGGCCAGCGCCCCCTCCATTTTGGCGCCCCCGCCGCCGCGGTTTTCACCCCAAGCTGCTTGCTCTGCCACTGGTTGGGGCGGCACCGGGCGGCGGGGGGCAGGCTGGCCAGCGCCCACTCCATTTTGGCGCCCTAGGCAACTTCCTAGTTCGCCTAAATGGAAGCGCCGGCTCTGCCTCTCAGGGGTCCCTTCCAACTCTACCCTCTCTTGATCTCCCTCCCATGGGTGGGGGAAGTGCTGGATTTGCGTATAAGCTGAACAAGCTATAGCTTAGGGCCCCACTCTCTTGGGGGCCCCAACAAAATTTAAAGGAAAAAACACTGGATGTACATTTCCAAAATATAAGATAAAAAACAAATAAAATAAAACCTACATACAGCAACAGTATTTTGTGTTGTGTAGGCTCCTATTTGTTATGTGCAAGTGGCTTGAGGTACCTATGAGGTCCATAAATTACCATATAGCATATATTCAACACAAAAAACAGCGACAATTTGTTGTTGACAAGGGACAGCTGGACATATAAAGGGCCCCATTACCTTCAGGAGCTGAGGGCCTCATCAAACCTAAATCCGGCCCTGGTGGGGATGGAGAGGAGACACAAAGGGAGAGGGAGAAGCATCCCCTCCATCGCCATCCTCTCTAGGCCCTCATCCCGTTTCCATGGCAACGTGGACCAGAACTGCATCCCCGAAATTCCTCTCCACCCCCCCCCCCAAATAAAACTGGCCCTGCCGGTGCTAGATTCAGTATGGGGGGGTTGGGATCGTGGGTCTCCCCCCTCCCCACGCCGCGTTCCCCTCACCGCTGCCACGACTAGGCCGCCTCGCCTTCCTCTTCCAGGCCTCGCTTAGAAACCCAGCAGCAGGCCGCGTTGCCATGGCGACGCGAGGCCTTGCCTCGTTTAAAGGGACAGGACGTCGCATTTCCCCCGCTATTATATTGCACCTTTGGGGCTGCACCTCGTCAACAGCCCTGTGGCCTCTTGTTGAATCAATGGTGATGGTGATAATGATAATAGAATTGTAGAGCTGGAAGGGATCCCCAAGGTCATCTAGTCCAACCCCCTGCAATGCAGGAATCTGTTGTCCAAAGTGCGGGTCTCGAACCCATGACCCTCAGATTAAGTGTCTCATGCTCTACCTCAGTACAATCATAATAGCTCAGGCTGTCAAAGGACCAGTGCTTTGGGCTTATGGTTGTCACAGTAAGTGCCATGCTTTTAGCATTTGAGGGGAGAAAGGTGGTTAATGGATGTCTGGATTTAACTTTTTAAGAATAGTTGTTTTTTTGTCGCTGCTGTAAAGCACTTTTTAAAAAATAGCATAGTAGTATATAAATATTTTTATAAATAAATGTGTGTGTGTTTTACAGATTTATTTGGTTTTTCAAATTAAATGTTTACAGATATATATCCAACATAAATAATCAAAAACAAGATTCCAAGGAATCTCCTGGACTTCCATCCTCCCCTATGTGGGTCTTATTGTTAATCCTTTCCTCCTGCATCTTTTATGATACTCCAAGTCCTTTAACTCTCCATTATGTCCAGAATTCACCTTAAACTACAAGTGATATTCCAATCCTACTAACGATTTTAACTGTTTACAATGGTCTTTAAGATAAATTATAAATTTTCCCCTTTCCTTATTAAAAGTTTGGTCTTCCCGATTTCCGAGTCTTCATTTTAGCCATTTCAGCATAGTCCAGGGGATGCTACACATTAACTTCATCTGCTACTCTATAAATAAATTTTACAGCAGAACACAGTGTCACTCAAGAACCACTATCTAGATCAGTGATGGCTAACCTTGACACTCCAAAATCATGACCGTGGCTTGAAATCCCCACATTTAGTCTCGGATGAAATCCCTAAAAAATATATTAATTTATTTCTATATGCCACAGCAGCAGCGAGGTTATTAATAGCGAAAAATTGGAAGGGGGATAGAATTCCAACAATTTCGGAATGGAGAATTAAAATGGGCGAGATGGTAGAAATGGCCAAATTAACAGCAAATATTAGAGGCCGTTCCAACCAAGAAATAATAAAGCAATGGGAAAGAATGAAAGAATATATGGCTGACTCTTGTTCTGGAATTGACATTCTGATAAACTTAGAATAAAACGTGCAGGGGAAATAAGAAAGAATATATTATATGGGATAAGGATAATAGATGTAATAACACAACTTAAAAGTGTATAGTAGACTATAGAATATGTAAAATCGCACATGAGTGAGGGGGAGTGGGGGAGGCGGGATAAAGGCTTTAAAAAAAATAATAATAATAGGAATGACTTGTATATTTGTTTGTTTGTGTGTGTGTGTTTGTGAGATTTTGAATATGAAATAAAAAAGATTATTTTTTTAAAAAAAGAAAAAAGAAATCCCCACATTGACTTGTAACAAATCTTTTAAGATTTGCAAATCCTCGGGGCGGTGTGGCCTGCGCCCAGCTGGAATCGGGGCCCTTGAAAGCTGACCCAAATGGGTGCATTGAGGAATCCGACTTGCGTGTCTTGAATGTGGGGGAGAGTCACCTCCATTGCCCTGCCCCCTTTGCCCACCCACAGTATCCGGCCCCTGCAAGGTTGCGCATGAAGCAATGTGGCCCTCTAGCAATTTTATACTTACCGGTACCACCCATGTGCATGGGGTGATGTTTTTTATGGCAATCAAGATGGTTTAAGAATGCGCGAGAGTCCCCAAAGTCTGCCCATTCCGTGTGCGAGAGAACAGGCCTATGCACATGCTGTGGGTGATACCCAAACCAAGCACACTCCTCAAAGTAGACCTACTGATTCCAATGGGCCTCTTTCGAGTAGGACTACCTTCACATATCGCCTGATGCATGCAGTTTGTCTGTAACAGGGATTTTGTTTCCTGACAGGAGCGAGCCAGCAGCAAATCACAATGAGCAAGTGGAGTTAACTCTTTCATGGCAGAAAACAGGATCTGCACAGGGGCGTAGGGCCTAATGAGCACAACAACTCATCTTGCACCCCAGGAAGCACTTGCTGAGACTGAAGGTCCCTGCCTCCCCATACCGGTAGATACCTAAATCCTCTCCAGGTTTTTTTCTAAGCTTCTTAGACTAAGGTTACCAGATTTTTTTCAATGAATCCGGGGACACTTTTCAACGTCAATGGATTTTGTATGAGGACTGATTTGTAAAACCGGGGACTGTCCCCGGGAAACAGGGACGTCTGGTAACCTTATCTTAGACTGCGCCTGCAGGCCAACCTCTCCTCTGCCCTGTTCATGCCTCTCCTAGTTCTGGGAGACAAGGCAGGAGGAGGAGCTACCCGTTACTCTTCAGCAGCCAGACTCATCTCTGCCTCTTGGACTCCCTCCTCTCCTGCCTCAGCTTCTGCCTCCGAGTCTGGACTGCTCTCTGCCAGACTCTCCCCGCTCACTAAGCCCTGTTGCCTCTTCAGCTTCCACCTCCTCTTCTTCCCAAACGCCTCCCTCTGACCCTTTCATCATTGTCCCACCACCCCTGTGTGGGCTCTGAGCCTTCTTTCGGGGGGGGGGGGTTCCCCAGGTGGGTCCTCCCCCGCCATTCCTCTACATCCAACCCTTTCATGACACCCTCTCATGGAGCAGCGCCTCACACAGGCCGCGAAGGATCCCAGCCAGTCATGGTGTCATCAGAACAGGACCAGTACCATAATGGATCCGGGCCAAGCTGCATCTAGCTCAGCTACTTGTGGCAAAACTTCCACCGAGAAGGAGGTGCTGCGTAGTCCGCTGGAATTAAGGCAGCAATTTACTCAGAGTTGTCCGCTGATGGGCAAGCGCAGGGCGGCTGGGTCAACCTGCAAGGTGCTTACTATTAGACATCACCGACATCATCCAGATGCAGACACACAAAATATTATGAAGGATCATTTATTTCTGAAAGCATCAGGGCTAAAGTCAGAACTGACATAACTGTTTCCATCAAAGAAGGCTTTACAAAACGTAATGTACATTCGCTTGAGGATGCTACTAAAATGATTTGTTGGCAATATTATATATATTTTTAAAAAAAGTTTCCATTATTATTTAAAGCTGAAAATGTCTGGATACTGAGACGTTTCGCCCACTTCTGAGCCAGTTGCCAGGTTTGTGTATCTCAGGTGTGTGTTCAAAGAATCCCTGCAAAAAGTGCGCCATCCCGGATCTCATTCATCCCCCCCCAAAAAAATCCCAAGCTTCTAGCCCTGATGGAGGTGGAGTTAGGCTTAGATGTTGCAGAGAGAGCGAGGAGAACCCTCAGAAGCCACTGAGAATATATCCCAACAGCAAGGCTTTCAATGCCTCAGGGAGTTTATTGCCTGTATGAGTTAGCAAGAATAAAATAAATTATGAAAAGTTTATTGTCTTAGCCGGGGGGGGGTGGGGAGCGTAACTTCCAGAATTATGAAAAATATGCTTACTTTGCAGTATACTTAGGCTGCTGACACTGGTGTACAATTTATTTCTGCAGCGCTTGTTTTGATTCTTTATAGCACAGAATACACACTTTATTGCAGCAGAGTTACGTGGCTTTTTGGTCATTGCCACGTGGCCCCAAAAGCCATGGGGAAAATGAGGGGCTGCTCTTGCTGCTGCTGCTGCTGCAGGGAGCCCTGGGGCAAGGCAGCCGGCCACACGGTGGCAGTGGAAGTGGCATTGCTGGGCAGGGGGCCACTGGTGTGCGTGCGCTCGTGGCGCAAGAGGTGGGTCTTGCGGCTGAAGCTGCGGGCGCAGTGGGTGCAGATGTAGGGGCGCAGGCCGGTGTGGACGGCCTGGTGGCGCACCAGGTTGGTCTTGGAGCTGAAGCGCCGCGGGCACTGGGCGCAGGCGTGGGGGCGCAGGCCCGTGTGCACCGCCTCATGGCGCGCCAGGTGCGACTTGCGGCTGAACGCGCGTCCGCACAGCGGGCAGGCGAAGGGGCGCTGCCCGGCGTGGGACTTGACGTGCGCCAGCAGGCTGGCCCGGGTGCCAAAGGCGCGCCCGCACTGGGCGCAGGAGAACGGGCGCTCGGCCGAGTGCTGGTTGCGCCGGTGCCTCTGCAGGTGCCTCTTGTGGGCGAAGCAGCGCCCGCACTCGCCGCAGGAGAAAGGGCGCTGCCCGGCGTGCCCGCCGCACTGGTGCGCCGCCAGCCCGGCCCGGTGCGCAAAGCTCCTCTCGCAGTGCGGGCAGGCGTAGGGCAGCAGGCCCATGTGCCCGCGGAGGTGCGCCGTCAGGTGGCGCTTGTCGCTGAAGCCCCTCCCGCACTCGGCGCAGGAGAAGGGGCGACCGCCCTCAGCGTGGAGGCGTTGGTGCGATGCCAGGTTCTTCCTCCAGGCAAACGCCTTTCCGCAGTCGGAGCACAGGAACGGTTTCTCTTCCGGGCGCTGGCAAGGATTCGGTTCTTCCTCCTCCTCCTCCTCCTCTTGCGGTTCGATCTTGCCAACTTGCTCCATGCAGGGGGCGCCACCCTCGGCCTCCCCCTGCGCCCTGCAGAGGGCACCAAAATGGCCTTGGTCGGGGTAGACCATTCCAGGAGCCGCTATGCCACCGTCCCTCTGCCCGGGGTGCTCCATGCCAGGGACTCTCTCCAACTTGGGATCTGCCTGAGCCTTAAACAGGACCGCACTCGGATACGTCTCCGCGTGCCCCACGCAGGAGGCAGAAAACTGCCCCAGTCCGACCTCGTTGCTGTACGAAACCGTCGCCAGCCCGAGTCTGCTCTGCTCTGCGCAGACATCGGCTCCTTGCCCGGTTTCGGCGGTTGTGACCTGCCCCATTCCACCGTGCTCGCCACCGCAGACGCCCACATCCTGCCCGGGTTCGGAGCCACCCCCATAGATCCCTGCCGCCGCTTGACCCGTCTCCGGAAGCTCCCCGCGCGCCGCCCCCTCTTCGTGGAGGCGCTGGTGGCGCAGCAGGTGCCTGCGGTGCACAAAGGTGCGGTCGCAGAGCGGGCAGGCGTGGGGCCGCTCGCCGGTGTGGGTGAGCTGGTGGCGCACCAGGTGTGTCTTCTTGCGGAAGCTCTTGGCGCAGCGGTCGCAGGGGAAGGGGCGCTCGCCGGTGTGCACCCGCTCGTGGGAGCCCAGGTGGATCTTCTGCGAGAAGCGGCGCCCGCAGTGGGCGCAGGCGAAGGGGCGCTCGCCGGTGTGCACCCGCGCGTGGCGTGTCAGGTGGGCCTTCTTGCCAAAGGCCTTCCCGCACTGCGGACAGGCGAAGGGGCGGGGGCGAGTGTCCCCGGGACCGGCCGCCGGCGGGGGGCCCGGGTGCTCGCACCGGGGGCAGCCCAGCGGCTTCTCCTCGCTCAACATCTGCCACTGCTGCAGCGCCAAGCCCGACAGCTCGCCCAGGCCTCCTCCTCCTCCTCCGTTGGCGCCGTACTCCTCCGCGGGGTTCAGGCCCTCAGACTTGCAGACTCCCGCTGCGACGGGCAGCCCCGAGAGAAGCACCTCTGCGCTCAGCCCTGCCGGCCACTCCGAGTACTCTTCCTCCGCTTCCACCTTCACTGCGCGGAGCAGCCACCCGCCTGCCGGGATTGAGGGCACAAAGAGAGAGGCGTTAGGGGACCGATTCCCAGGGCGTCTGGATGCTGCGTTCATAATCCAATCGTTCAGATCTTCTTCTTTTTTTTAGTATTTTTTATTAAAGATTTTCTTGATTTACAAAGGTATGTGCAATGTCTCTTTCGTATTTTTTCTATGTAACATTTTTACAAATTAGTATCGTTTGTTGAGACATTGGGAAGAAAAGGGGGAAAAATGGGGAGATGGGTGGGGTGGGGTGACAATGTTTTTATTTTACTTAATATATCATATTTTTCGCTCTATAAGGCGCACCTGACCATAGGACGCACCTAGTTTTTAGAGGGGAAAAGCCCAATTTTTTTGAGGATCAGCTCAAAGTTGTTGAGCTTACTTTGCAAAGGGAAAAAAATCCTGTTTTATGGGGTTTAACTCAGAGTTCTGCAGCTTCAGGAAAGGGAGCCATTTCTACAGTTTCCAGACAGATAATCTAATCAGCCAGTCACATGTCGCTGGGGAAACAGCCTCCCTCTGCAAGGGGGCGGGGCTGGAATCTCTCTCCCTTATCTCTTTCCCCATCGTTTGCTGAGCAGCTGCACAGGGGGCTTCCTTTCAACACCCCCTTCACTCTCTTTTTTTTAAAAAAAGCACGATCTGCTTTTGCCCCAGGGCAGTTCAGCTCCAGGGACCACACATTCGCTCCATAAGACGCACAGACATTTCCCCTTACTTTTTAGGAGGAAAAAAGTGCGTCTTATGGAGCGAAAAATACGGTATGTAGGGTTTGGTGTCAGCGATTTGCGCAGGTTCTCTGTTGTTTGCTTGTGTTTCTTTGGCGGTGAGAGAGGTCGGAGTTGGCCTAGGGTGTGATTGTTCATTTGTAGTTGGCTGTTGTGATCTTTGGTTTCCTGTGTGAGTGGGGTGGCTGGGTGTTTTTGGTCAGGTTAGCCATATTGATTTGTATGCTGCCGGTAGATTTTTGTCATTGTCTTGATGGGCCGTGTGTGTGATGAAGGGGAGCCATACCGGGGTGAAGGCGTCTTCTTCTGTTTGTCCCCGTGTCAGTTTCAGCTTACTGGTTAGTTTTTCTAGTAGGTGTGATGGCCTGGGATTCAGACTTGGACGCTGAACCTGAGGGATCCCAGCCTGCACAGGTGTCCCCGCCTCCAGAACCAGCAGAGCCGGGGCTGGGGCCTGAGTCTGGAGGGTCCTCACCTGTGCTGGATCCTCAGGTGCAGGCATCGGCTGAGTCTGCTCTGGCTCCTGATGGGATGGAGGACCCATTGCCTGCAGGTGCTCCACTCCCCGCCCTGCCAGGGGAAGCTGAGGTTGCCTCTGGGTCCGGTAATCCTCCAGCCTCTCCTGAGCTGCGGAGGCTCAGGGCAGAGAGGCGAAGGGAACTGAGTTCCCGCAGGAGGAGTGCTCGCCTCCAGGCCAGAAGGAGAGGCGAGTTACCAGAGGATCGGGGCCGCCCTATGCCTCGGGGCAGATAAAAGCTGGCCAGCCCCAGCCCCAGGTTGCGGGAGCAACATCGTTGCTGATCAGTTCCTGCTTGAAACCGGTCCTGCTTTCCTGCCTGAGCTCCTGACCCGCCCTGGTTCCCTGCTTGCCTACCTGTTCCTGACTTTGCCTGACTCCCTGCCCTGCACCCTGCTTCAGTGACTACGGACTGCCTTTACGTTGTATCTCTGACCATGGACCGGACTTGGACCTCGCCTTTCGGGTAACCCACGGGGCCAGCACAGTAGGGTACCATTGGTCCATGCTTATTCCTGACAGGTCTCTCCACCCATCGTTCAGATCTATGGTGAAATAAGGTGTGCCGTTCTGGTCGCCTCACCTCAAAAGGGTATCGAGGAGTTGGAAAAGGATAAAGGGGATGGAACAATTATTGGCACTATTCCGAATTGGCAAAACTGACGGGGGAAATCCAGAACAGGCAGGATCAGACTTTTCTGAAAGACTGGAACAAATTTATGCTATATTTGAAAGACAATTGTAATCAATCAACATCACTAATAGGGTTACAAGAAGTTTTGTAAGGTTAAAATTATTACTTCTTACTTATTACAGCTAATTTAATATTTACATAAGATTGTGATTTAATAGTAATAAGAAATATAGGAAAATGCAGTATTTAGAGAGTAGGTTTGAAAGCCATCGATTGGGGAGGGAGGAAGCACAGGCTTATGGAGCCAAATGTTTTATCTATTTTTGTTTATTACAATGTTAGGTATGGAAATATATATAAAAACCAATAAAAATATTATAAAAAAGGGGGGATGGAACAATGCCCATAGGACAAATGGTGGCAGCATTTGGGGTTTTTTAGGTGACCTGGTAGAAGTTTATGAAATAATATAAGGCTAAAAATGAAAATGGAGGACTCCTCACACATTATAAACTTTTTGGTTAACTTAAAACTGTTGATACAAATAGTATTCTGGGATAAGAACTTACATTATTCAGTTGTTATTCTTCATGCATCGCCTAAACACTTATATTCTGAGCTAGAGTGGGATATTTCATTATTTATCTGCATGAGGTTGTTATATTTTGGAGGATTTTATTTTATTTTTTAAAGTGAGTTTATAAAATGAAGCATGGGATGGAGAAAATGGAAAATTCCTCCATTACACTAGAACTTGTGAACATGCAATAAAGATAAACGTCGAAAGACACAGTGCAGAATTAATCTACGGAACTCCCTCTCTCAGGAGGCATGGGGATTAATAATAATAATAATAATAATAATAATAATAATTTTATTTGTATACCGCCCATCTGACTGGGTTGACCCAGCCACTCTGGGCGGCTCCAACAAACATAAAGGTAAAGGTAAAGGGACCCCTGACCATTAGGTCCAGTTGCGGACCACTCTAGGGTTGCGGCGCTCATCTTGCTTTACTGGCCGAGGGAGCCGGCGTACAATTTCTGGGTCATGTGGCCAGCATGACAAAGCCGCTTCTGGCGAACCAGAGAAGCGCACGGAAATGCTGTTTTCCTTCCCGCCAGAGTGGTACCTATTTATCTACTTGCACTTTGACGTGCTTTTGAACTGCTAGGTGGGCAGGAGCAGGGACCGAGCAATGGGAGCTCACCCCCTCGCAGGGATTCGAACCGCCGACCTTCTGATCAGCAAGCCCTAGGCTCTGTGGTTTAACCCACAGTGCCACAAACATAGAAGCTTAATAAAACATCAAACATTAAAAGCTTCCCAATATAGGATATTGTAGCACCAGTTGCAAGTGGGCATTTATTGGGTAAGGCTATCTTGAAGCTAAACTGGTCCCAAGTTGTTAAGGGCTCTGTATACTAACAGCACCACCTTGAACTCGGCCCCATAGCAGATTGGCAGCCGGTGGAGGTCTCTGAGCACAGGTGTCGGCAATCGTGCTGCAGCATCCTGCACTGACTGCCGCTTCTGGATCAAGGGCGAGGGAAGCCCCACATCGCATTGCAATAATAAGAGCAAATAACAGTCCTCACCTCTCTCTGGGCCTCTGGGGGCTTCTCCTGTCATCCTCTGCTCCTCCCCGGCCCTTCGCTGCTCTTCGCTCTTCCTGGCATCCTCCGTCTCCAGAGGGAAACATCCTGCAGAGGGGAGAGGAAAAACAGAATAAAAGCCACACTTTGGTCAGGACACGGAGGTAAATAAACGGCTCGGCCAACGGCTCAGGGGCCTTGGAAACCCCGAAGTTGGAAAAGGGCGACCGAAATTATCCTGGGGATGGAGCGATTCCCCCTATGAAAAAGGCCGCAGTGTTATAGTTCAGAGAAAATTCAAGGGAGAGGAGTTCACAAAATTATTCACAGACTGGAGGAAGCGGAGAGAGGAAAGCTATTTCTCCTTCTCTCGCAACACTGGAACTTGCGGGGATGCGATGGAATTGAATGCGGGGCAGAATAAATAAAGTCCTTCTCCGCACAGCAGAGGGTTAGACTGAGAAACTCCCTGCCACAGGAGGTAGTGAGGGCTGCCAACTTGGCTGGCCAACATCCCACTGGCCGCTATGAGAAGAGGCTTCTCTAACCTGCGTCGGCAGCATCCGGCCGCTCTCTGGGCTCGGCATCCCCCCGCCCCTTAAGCAGCAGCGGACCGCCTTCCTCAATCTGGGCAACCATCTCGGGCTTGGTGACTGGGGCTCCTGCAAGAGAGAAAGCGTGCCGTTTATTGTGGTTGTTTAGGGAAGTTTTTAATGACTGATGTTTTCATGTACCGTATTTTTCGCTCCGTAAGACACACTTCTTTCCTCCTAAAAAGTAAGGGGAAATGTCTGTGCGTCTTATAGAGCGAATGTGTGGTCCCTGGAGCTGAACTGCCCAGGGGCAAAAGCAGATCATGCTTTTTAAAAAAAAAGAGAGAGAGAAGGGGGTGTTGAAAGGAAGCCCGCTCAGCAAACGATCGGGGAGAGAGATTCCAGCCCCGCCCCCTTGCAGAGGGAGGCTGTTTCCCCAGCAACATGTGACTGGCTGATTAGATTATCTGTCTGGAAACTGTAGAAATGGCTCCCTTTCCTGAAGCTGCAGAACTGTGAGTTAAACCCCATAAAACAGGGTTTTTTCCCTTTGCAAAGTAAGCTCAACAACTTTGAGCTGATCCTCAAAAAATGGGGCTTTTCTCCTTTGCAAAAGAAGCTACAGAAATTTGAGCTGATCCTCAAATAAATGGGGCTTTTCCCCTCTAAAAACTAGGTGCGTCCTATGGTCAGTTGCGCCTTATAGAGCGAAAAATACGGTATTTTTAATCTTTTGCTGGAAGCTGCCCAGAGTGGCTGGGGAAACCCAGCCAGATGGGCGGGGTATAAATAATAAATTGTTGCTGTTAATAATAATAAATTGTTGTTGTTGTTGTTGTTGTTAATGTTATTATATTTATACCCCATCCACCTGGCTGGGTTTCCCCAGCCATAGTATAGGTAAAGGCAAAGGGACCCCTGACCATTAGGTCCAGTCGCGGATGACTCTGGGGTTGCGGCGCTCATCTCGCTTTATTGGCCGAGGGAGCCGGCGTACAGCTTCCGGGTGATGTGGCCAGCATGACTAAGCCACTTCTGGCGAACCAGAGCAGCGCACGGAAACGCCGTTTACCTTCCCGCCGGAGCGGTACCTATTTATCTACTTGCACTTTGATGTGCTTTCAAACTGCTAGGTTGGCAGGAGCTGGGACCGAGCAACGGGAGCTCGCCCCATCACAGGGATTCGAACCACCGACCTTCTGATCAGCAAGCCCTAGGCTCTGTGGTTTAACCCGCAGCGCCACCCGCGTCCTTCAGTCATAGTATACAAATGTCTCAAATAAACACATAAATGCGTAGAACATCTATGCCTGCACAATGATGAAACACCATCAGGTTCTGGGGGAAATTTTGGTTATAAACAACTTAATATAAAGATAATATAATAGGCCCAAGGAGAGATGACTTGGCCAATGCACCCCATGCTCAGATTAGACTGCTGCAATGCGCTCTATGTGGGGCTGCCCCAGAAGACTGTATTTGCCCCCCACCGTCCAGGCTTCTATTTCCCCATATCAGGTCTAGAAAAAAGCTCCACACATTCATCCCACAGGAGATCAGGTTGTGGGCAGGGGGGGCGGCGAAAAAGCATCCTGGTTTTACCCAAAGCGATGGTGGCGCCGTAATTCTCCCGCATGGCGTCCTCATGCGCTGCCCACTCCTTCCAGCGCTCGGGGGCGAGATACAGGGCCGCGTCCTCACACCGCACTGGCACCTGCAAGGACCACAGGGCAAGTCAGGAATCACGGGCCTTAGTTTTCCTACCCATGTCTTTACCCATAGGAACTATTAAAAGAAAACCTTTACAGAAAGTTAAAGCTTAGATCAGGGGTCAGCAAACTTTTTCAGCAGGGGGCAGAGGCATAGGAAGGTCAGGAGGTACCTGGTGCGGAAAATTTCTTGTCACTCCCCCCCCCCCACGCACACATTGATTTTTTTTATTTAAAAAAATTTGGCCTGCAAAAATGGTTTTATGTTATTTCCTATTTTCTTACAAAGGAATCATAATAAGTAATAATAAACTTTTATTTATATCCCGCCCTCCCTGGCCGAAGTTGGGCTCAGGGCGGCCAACATCAGATATATAACATTGATATAAAATCAAACAATAATTAAATTACCTCCTAAAAACATGTCAAAATCAAATTACAAGTCTAATTAGATGGCTTTCCGCAGGGTTAGGATTGGGAACAGTAAGTGCTCCACTGAATTGAAATTTCAGCCTTCACGACATAGGAAAACGGTCAAGTAAACAGCTATTTTCGTGGAAGGTCAAGATATTAACTGATATGCATGAAATTTCATATATAGCTATATAATCCCTAGTGTAGTAAGTTAAGACCTTTGGAGCAGGCATTTTCAAAAAAGAAAAAGTTTTTTTATGAACCACCCTAGTAGGGCAGTAATTGTTCCTTGATAATTTGTCACCATGATGGAGCCTGGGGCGGCCCGCCCCCCCCCCCGCTCCCCACTTCCTACACCCCTGGCAGGGGGCCGGTCCACTGTCCCTCAGACCTTGTGGGGGGCCAGACTATATTTTTTTGGGGGGGAGGAGAACGAATTCCTATGCCCCACAAATAACCCAGAGATGCATTTTAAATAAAAGCACACATTCTACTCATGTAAAAACATGCTTATTGCCGGACCATCCACGGGCCGGATTGAGAAGGCGATTGGGCTGGATCCGGCCCCTGGGCATTAGTTTGCCTACCCATGGCAGATCCTCAAAGGTACAAAAAGGCTGTGAAGTCAGCATTCTAGGTACTGTCGTCTGCCATGTTTTCCCAAAGGGAATGGGGCTCAATGCCCAACTTCTGCCGTATCTCGCTTTATAAACTGCAAGCGGCTGTTCGGTTGAGCTCGAGCCTCGCGATGGGAAAATGCCACACGAGTAAATAAGTTTAATGTATTTTGATATTTGTTGGAAGCCGCCCAGAGTGGCTGGGGAGACCCGGCCAGATGGGCAGGGTACAAATAATAAATTATTATTATTATTATTATTAAAGCACCGCGGTTAAGTAAATGCCAAGGTTATTATCGCCCATGACACCTGAACGGCGGTTGGCTACCAACTCCACACCTGAAATCCCTTGAGCAAAACAGCAATATTCATAATGACAGGCTGGAGAAAGATATATAATTAAGCATCTTCTAGTTCGGGACAAACAACTGGTTTACGGCTAAAGGTAAAGGTAAAGGGACCCCTGACCATTAGGTCCAGTCGTGTCCGACTCTGGGGTTGCGGCGCTCATCTCGCTTTATTGGCCGAGAGCCGGCGTCCAGCTTCCGGGTCATGTGGCCAGCAGGACTAAGCCGCTTCTGGCGAACCAGAGCAGCGCACGGAAACGCCGTTTACCTTCCCGCCAGAGCGGTGCCTATTGATCTACTTGCACTTCATGCTTTCAAACTGCTAGGTGGGCAGGAGCAGGGACCGAGCAACGGGAGCTCACCCCGTCGCGGGGATTCGAACCGCCGACCTTCTGATCAGCAAGCCCTAGGCTCTGTGGTTTAACCCACAGCGCCACCACGGCTACACTTGTATAAAAGTCGCTGCTTGGAAAAATGCCTTCGGATCAAGATTCCCTTTCCATTTCAGCGCCCAGACTGCTACTTAAAATATTATTCATGGCCCCAAACTAACGAGGCGTTGCACCCGTGACGCATGAAGGTTAGAACGAAGGGTTTCAGAGGGCAGGAAAAATCCAGAGCTTCCTGCAGGAAATAAGTGGCGTTTTTATTTCGAATGCTTCTTGGAGTTTCTTTTCCCCTGCCCCACTGGTAACAGAAGCAACTTAAAAGAGATTCCGGCTGGATACCAGGATGAACTTTCTGAGGGCAACAGCTGCTTGAGGGTAGAAAGGGGGTTGGACTAGAAGACCTCTGGGGGTCCCTTTCAACAGGGCGGACTTTGCTCATAGGGTGCCCTGAGCGAGGCCAAAACGTGCTGGCCCAAAATGGAAATTCTCAATTACGGATCGTCTCAGATTTGTGTCCCCCTGGGCTCGGCGACCTGTGATTCGACGCTGCTTCCGACTCTATGATCCAGATGCGAATCCTGCCTCGCCAGGTGGGCTGGACCGGACGACCCCTGAGGGTCTCCTCCGGCACCTCTGCAGAAGTTTGACCCTAAGGCCATGAGCCCGTTGGGACGCTCTGCCGTGCAAACCTCCCCATTGGTAGGGAGAGAGACTCTTAATCGCAGGGTGGTGGGTTCGAGTGCCGCGTTGGGCAGAAGATTCTGTATTGCAGGGGGCTGGGCTGGATGACTCCAGTGTTCCCTTCCAACTCTACCATTCTTATTCTTATTATTATATCATTATTATAAGGCTGTCATGCAATTTAATAACATTTTGATTTATTTTAATGTTTGTTGCAAGCTGCCCAGAGTGGCTGGGGGGACCTGGGCAGATGGGCGTGGTACAAATAAATAATAATAATAATAATAATAATAATAATGCACGCGGCTAAGGCAAGGTGACTGGTGCAGGATCGTGGCCTTAGCCGCGTGCACTTTTAACCAAAGGGGGGGGGGGAGAGCTATTTCGACACTTCTGGTCAAAATCCCTCTGCCGGACGACCCCTGCGCCCCTTTGCCCACGCACAGCCGGGATGCCCGGCTCCGGGGACCCCCGGGCGCCCCTCTCTCCGCCCCGAAGATTTGCCCCCCGGGGGCTGATCTCCCTCCTCCCCGGGTGGCATTTGGGGCCCGGCAGACATGCAAATGAGGACTAATTGCCTCCGGGCCACATCAAAGCAGCCGAACTCCTCCGCCTCCGCCTCCTTACCTGCGCCGCAGCCCCGACGGCCATTCGTGGGCCCGGATCCTCGGGGGGGGGGGGAGCGGCAGGCTCACCTCCTGCGCCCGATCCTGAGTTGCGCGAGGAGAGGGAAGGACGCGCGCGCGCGCGCACACACACACACAAACCCCTCCAAAGGAAAAATGTGGGAAGAAAGAGCCCGCGGGGCGCGATCTGCAAAAAAGGGAAGGTGCGCGCACCCGGGCCCGACGCCCCAAAGGGGTCCCGCGCGGGAGGATCGGGGCCGGCTCCTCGGGAGAAAGCTTGCCCCGCACTCCACCCCACCCCACCCCGATCCCGCTTGCAAAGACCCCCCCAAAAGGGAGAAGGAGAGGGACGGTTTTTGCAAAACGGGCTGGTTCCGCCTGCTGGCCGTGCGCGCCGCCGGATTGCCCTGCTCGGCGGAGGGAGAGGGGACTACATCTCCCAGCAGGCACCGGGCCCGGAGGGTGGGGGGGGGGAGAGAGAGAGAGCCTTGCAATTCAGCGCTTCGGGCTTCCGTCGGGTCGCGAGGCGGCGAGGGGCGCGCGCGGAGGGAGCCGGCTGGGAGCAGCTGCGCGCGCACGAGGAATCTGGGGCTCCTTAAGGACTAGTGGATTGAGGAGGGTAGCAGAAGCACATAACCCTTCCGCTTTTCTCCGATGAACATAGGGACGTCCTGTTTTTATTTATTTATTTTAATAATAATAATAATAATAATAATAATACTCTCTCTCTCTCTGACTGGGTTCCCTGGCCATTCTTTTTTTTTTTTAAAAATAATATTTATTTGATTTTCCAATTTTTGTCCGGCCCCGATTCAGGCCAGATCACATACAAATTATACAATCTCTGATGACTTCCTCACGCCCCCCCTCATTGTTTTCATTTATCATAACATACATTCTTACCAGGTTTCTAATTCCACATCATTAACATTTCCACAATTTCAAATTTCAAATCGCTTACCAACCACTCACATCTTTAATATTCTTATCTTTTACTTTAATCAAATCCCTATTCCCCCCCCCAATCCCGGTGCAGACAATTTCAACATCAAAATTACTTATCATTTAAAATATCTATCAATCTTATATCATTATTTTCAAAAATCATACTGTAATCAAGTCCTGCCAAGTCCGTGTTCAAAAACCAGTAGGCCACAAAACAGTTACTACATATAAGTGTTCATCCTATTCCTGCGGGCTCCAACTTTGGAACCCATTGTCCTTGCTGCAGAGTTACATCCAAAACCATGTCCATGAAAATCTTTAGCCTTCCCTTCCATATTTGGTCCAGATTGTCACGACTTCCTCTCCGCTGCTTGTCGATGAGCTGTGGTTCTTTAACTATTCTTCTATTTTTTCTCTTGTTCCTGATGATGACAACAGCTCTTTGCTTTAAGTAGATGAATCTTTTGCAGCCGGCTTTCTTCAGGGTAGGCTTTCTCTGTTTAGGCTCAGCAAGTACACTGTTCCCATGGTTGAATTGTAAATCCTGACCAGTCAAACCATTATTTATACTTTGCTTTATCTCAGTCACAGTGCTGCTCCCAGCTGCAGCCAGCTCAGCTCTCAGTTCTTTCACTCCAGCATTGTAATCCATTCTCAGTTTTTTCAATTCCTCCAGCAATGTTGACAAATCCACATCCTGTTTCGCCGCCATTTCTAGCAAATAACTCTTTTCTAACTTTTCCAAACTTTTACAAACTTTTCAAAAGTTCCAAAACACCAAAATAATCCTCTCATTCATAAAGTTTAAAGTAACTTCATCTGCCCCCTAGGACCGGGGGAGGCGCAAGGGTTAAATCTCCAAAACAAAGTGTCAAATTCCAGGCAATACTTCTCAAGCTGTGCAACAATGCCCTGTCGTTGTTACACAATGGCAAGGGACGGACCTCCGTATTTTCGTCCTCGAGCCAGGTCAGATTAGATCAAAATTAAAACTTTTTCTTGCAGATTACTTACAGTTCCGAATTCTGAATTTAAGAGGAATCGGCGCGCTCGGGGGTGACGGTCCTGCAGCTTCGCCGGACGGGGCTGTCAACGGGCCCTAGAGCTCCGCCGCCCGATCGCTCCCGGGAGCTCCGCTAAGAGCTCCCTGGGATCGGGACCGGCGTCCGAGCTCCTGCGGGTCCTCCGGACCCCGGGACGCCCTTTCCGGGGGTTTTGGGGGTCGCGACGCTGACGCGAGCACCCCTTTGCCCGGTCCGGCCGGGGGAATGTCAGGAGCGACATTTCCCCCCGACCGCCATCTCCGGCACGCCAACCGGAAGACGGGTTCCCCGGCCATTCTGGGCAGCTTCCAAAATATATAAAAACATAGAATCATAGAATCCTAGAGTTGGAAGAGACCCCAAGGGCCATCCAGTCCAACCCCCTGCCAAGCAGGAACACCATCAAAGCATTCCTGACAGGTGGCTGTCAAGCCTCTGCTTAAAGAACAATAATAAATAATAATATTTATTATTAAATATTATTTATTATTATTACTTATTATTATTAAATAATAAAACAACAAACAACAACAATAAAAACCAATAATAAAACAACAATAAAACAATAAACAACAACAACAACAATATTATTATTAATATTTATTATTATTAAATAATAAAACAATAAACAACTTCCTTATACTGGGCTGCCTTCAGATGTCTTCTAAAGGTTTTATAGTTACTTGATGATGATAATAATAATAATAATAATAATAAGTTTTATTTATACCCCGCCCTCCCCAGCCGAAACCAGGCTCAGGGCGGCTAACACCAGTAAAAATCACAACAAAATAACAGCAAAGTATAAAAAACCATTAATTAAGATACAGGTTAAAAAGCCAATTTAAAATTTAAAATACAGCTTCATTTGTCGCCCATAAACAAAACCAAGAAGAGGAAACCATCAGACTGAGACTTGATGCGAGTGGCACTGTGGGTTAAACCACAGAGCCTAGGGCTTGCCAATCGGAAGGTCGGCGGTTCGAATCCCTGCGACGGGGTGAGCTCCCGTTGCTCGGTCTCTGCTCCTGCCAACCTAGCAGTTCGAAAGCACTTCAAAGTGCAAGTAGATCAATAGGTACCGCTCTGGCGGGAAGGTAAATGGCTTTTCCGTGCGCTGCTCTGGTTCGCCAGAAACGGCTTTGTCATGCTGGCCACATGACCTGGAAGCTGTACGCCGGCTCCCTCAGCCGATAAAGCGAGATGAGCGCCGCAACCCCAGAGTCGGACACGACTGGACCCAACGGTCAGAGGTCCCTTTACCTTTACCCCACACATCTTACTGGGTGGCCCCAGTCCCTCTGGGCAGCTTCCAGCATATATAAAGGTAAGGGGACCCCTGACCATTAGGTCCAGTCGCGGATGACTCGGGTTGCAACATGATAGAATTTTTTTTAATCATTCATGTCGTGGAGAAAGCAGAGAAAGAACAGTTTTCCTCCCTCTCTCATAGCATGAGAAACCGTGGATATCCAATGCAGTTGAATCTTGGAGAATTCAGGACAGAGAAAAGGAAGTTTGCCTGACTTTGTTTCTGATGGATGTTTCCCTGTGTTTGGTGTTTTAATTTGTTGGAAGCCGTCCAGAGTGGCTGGGGCAACCCAGTCAGATGGGTGGCATAATAATAATTATGTTACATAATAATAATAATTACGTTACACTCAGTGGTGCAACATTGGAAAATGTTGGTCACTTCTCCCAGGGACATAGCAAGGGGGGGGCGGGCCGCCCCAGGTTCCACCCCAGAGGGGGGTGACACTTTAAAAAAATTTTTTTTTTTTAAATTTTATTTTAACTTCATTGAAAAAAATAGATAATAGACATACACACACAACCCCCCACACCTCACAAAGTGGCACCATCAGAGGGGGGTGACACTTTTTAATTTTTTTAATTTTTATTTATTTTTTATTTTTTTATTTTTTTAACTTTATTGAAAAAAAGAGATAATAGACACACACACACAAAACCCCCACACCTCACAAAGTGGCACCATCAGAGGGGGGTGACACTTTTTATTTTTATTTTTTTTATTTTTTTACATTTTTTTTACATTTTTATTTTATTTTAACTTTATTGGAAAAAAAGAGATAATAGACACACACACACAAAACCCCCACACCTCACAAAGTGGCACCATCAGAGGGGTGTGACACTTTTTATTTTTATTTTTTATTTATTTTTATTTTTTTACATTTTTTTAAATTTTTATTTTATTTTAACTTTATTGAAAAAAAGAGATAATAGACACACACACACAAAACCCCCACACCTCACAAAGTGGCACCATCAGAGGGGGGGGACACTTTTTAATTTTTTAAAAATTAAAGTGGTGGGGGGTGACAAAAAAAATTCCGCCCCGGGTACCACCTGGGCTTGCTACGCCTCTGATTTCTCCTACCAGGGCAGTTACCTTTCCACAAGGGCTGACATTGATGCCGAAATCCAGCATCGCCTGAGCTCTGCGAGTGCCGCTTTCTCCTGATTGAAGCGCAGAGTGTTTGAGGACCGGGACATTCACAGGGAAACTAAAATGCTTGTTTACAAAGCTATTGTACTACCAACCTTACTGTATGCTTATGACACATGGACCACTTACAAACGCCATCTCCAACTCCTCGAAAGATTCCATCAACGGTGTCTCTGAAAAATTTTACACATCACCTGGGAAGACAGGCGAACTAATGCCAGTGTACTGGAAGAAGCAAAGATCACCCATGTTGAAGCAATGATTCTTCAACATCTACTTCGTTGGACTGGTCATGTTGTGCGGATGCCGGATGATCGTCTTCCAAAGCAACTGCTCTATTCCGAACTTAAAAATGGGAAGCGTAATGCTGGTGGTCAACAAAAGAGGTTTAATGACTCTCTCAAGGCAAATCTAAAACAATGTAGTATAAATACCAACAATTGGGAAACGTTGGCCTTTGAGCACTCCAGGTGGAGAACAGCCTTTACCAAAGGTGTCAAGGGCTTTGAAGACACTCAAACTCAGAACACAAGGGAGAAATGTGCTAAGAGGAAGGCACGCTTGGCAAACCTTCACCAGGATCAACTTCCACCCAGAAACCAATGTCCCCACTGTGGAAGGAAGTATGGATCCAGAATTGGCCTCAACAGTCACTTATGGACTCATTGTTAAAACCGTGTTCATGGATGACAATTTTACTCAGTGATGAGGGATTGCCAAAGAAGAGAGGAAGAAGAAGAAGAAGAGAAGAAGAAAAGAAAGAAAGAAAGAAAGAAAGAAGAAGGTGATAATCCTATATAATAAAGAGCCTCTGTCCGTACGTACCACTTTCCGTGTGTCACAGGAATTCGCAAGTGCGCGTGCGTTCCAGTGACACAGGGATTGGATAGTACGGACCAATAGGCGATGAGAGGGGGCGTGTCCGAGAGGCAGCGACGGCGCATGTGCGTCGTCAGTTGCCTCAGTGCCGTCGCCTCGCATGGAGTTGGGGATGCTGCCGGGGTGCAGCATCCCCAGCTCGGGCCCGCCGCCACCTCCACCCGCCACGGACACCCCCCCGGCAGCAGCAGCAGCCTGGGCCACTGCTTCCAGCCCAGCCCGGAGCCCGAGCCGCCGCCTCCCCCGTCGCCACCCCGCCTCCTCCGCAGCCGCCCGCGACCCAGGAGCTGATCTCGCCGCCGCCGCCGCTGCCAACGCCGAGGCTGGCGAGGCCCACTGCTCGGGCTCCGGCTCGGCCTGCTGGCGGACGGAGGAGCCTGCCCGGCCAGGAGCTCCGCCCGGCGCGGGGCTCCCGCTCGCCTGCCAGCGGCCGGCGAAAGAGGAGCAGCGGCGGCGGCGGCAGGCACAGGCTGAGCGAACCCAGCGCCAGCAGCACCAACAGCCGGGACCGAGCTAGCGCCCGTTTTCTAACGGGCTATAAACCACTAGTGATAATAATAATAATGCATCATATTGCATTGTAACAATGGAAATTGCAATAAAAATGATCAAACACACACAAATAATTTCCTTCTGTGCCAAATGGATTCCAGCATTGCACATATCAAGGGGAGATGGGGCGGGGGGGGGGAGGTGTTTGTGTGAGGGTGAATGACAACCTGGACCAAAGGAGAGCAAGTGACCTGCTGGGGGCTTTGAATTCTTTGCAGAGATGAGCTGGAGACCAGGAAGTAGGGATAAGCCCAGATCCGTGTTTTGCGCAGGAGGGCGTGATGGAAATGCCAGCAGGGGAGGCCTCTGCAGACAAAGTCTGGGCTCAGTAGCTCAGAGACCCCCAGCGGCACATCCGAGGTACACAAAAACAGCTCCGGGCCACTGAGCAGGTGGGGCAGCTCCCCCCAGGCCTCTTTTTTTTTTGTCACATTACGGATTTTTATATGATGGATGGGTGTTCTGTATTATTTATTAACACTATTGCCGAATGCAAGTTAGTCATAGCTTTTGGCTAGAACAATAAACCTATTAACTTGGATTTCTGCATTTTCATCTTTATTGGTTTTTAAAATACATCACAGTTATCCTTCTCCATCAAAAATATACACAAAAGAAATACCAAAGTGTTGGAAATAAAAGTAAAGTTTCACAGTGAAGTGCTGAGACTTCCCTCCACCCCAACATGGGTCCTCTATATTTATGTATTAACTGCATATTGAATAATGTCTAATTTATCTTTATCCATTATTTCCATAAGTTATGCCACATTGCAGGAGTCATTCAAGGCCTGCCAAAGATTTCAGGTGTTTGCAGTGATCTTTTAGGTATTGTCTGTATTTATCCCACTCTCTGTTAAATGTTTGGTCGTCATGATTCCTAATTTCCCTTGTTAATCTTGCCATCTCAGCGTACTCAAATAATTTCTTCTGCCATTCCATTTTTGTCAGTATATTATCTCCTTTCCAGCATTGGGCTAATAGCATTCTCGTGGCCGTGGTTGCATACATGAATAACGTCCTCAAATCAAATGGTATATCTACTCCCATAATACCTAGGAGAAAGGCTTCAGGCTTTTTGGCAAAGGTTAATTTAAACATGTTTTTTAGCTCATTGTAAATCATATCCCAAAAATCCCTTATCTTTTTGCATTCCTACCACATATGATACATAAAAGGTAAAGGTAAAGGGACCCCTGACCATTAGGGCCAGTCGTGACCGACTCTGGGGTTGGGGCGCTCATCTCGCTTTACTGGCCGAGGGAGCCGGCGTACAGCTTCCGGGTCATGTGGCCAGCATGACAAAGCCGCTTCTGGTGAACCAGAGCAGCGCATGGAAACGCCATTTACCTTCCCGCCGGAGCGGTGCCTATTTATCTACTTGCACTTTGACGTGCTTTCGAACTGCTAGGTGGGCAGGAGCAGGGACCGAGCAACGGGAGCTCACCCCGTCGCAGGGATTCGAACTGCCGACCTTCTGATCAGCAAGCCCTAGGCTCTGTGGTTTAACCCACAGCGCCACCTGCGTCCCTTATATCAGTGTTTCTCAACCTTGGGTCCCCAGATGTTGTTGGACTACAACTCCCATCATCCCTGACCACTGGTCCTGCTAGCTATGGATGATGGGAGTTGTAGTCCAACAAAAAAGCCCATGCAATTCTGGGCTGCATCAATAGGAGTATAGCATCTAGATCAAGGGAAGGAATAGTACCACTGTATTCCGCTCTGGTCAGACCTCACCTGGAATACTGTGTCCAGTTCTGGGCACCACAGTTCCAGAAGGATACTGACAAGCTGGAACGTGTCCAGAGGAGGGCAACCAAAATGGTCAAAGGCCTGGAAACGATGCCTTATGAGGAACGGCTTAGGGAGCTGGGTATGTTTAGCCTGGAGAAGAGAAGGTTAAGGGGTGATATGATAGCCATGTTCAAATATATAAAAGGATGTCATATAGAGGAGGGAGAAAGGTGGTTTTCTGCTGCTCCAGAGAAGCGGACACGGAACAATGGATTCAAACTACAAAAAAGACGACTCCACCTAAACATTAGAAAGAACTTCCTGACAGTAAGAGCTGTTCGACAGTGGAATTTGCTGCCAAGGAGTGTGGTGGAGTCTCCTTCTTTGGAGGTCTTTAAGCAGAGGCTTGACAGCCACCTGTCAGGAATGCTTTGATGGTGTTTCCTGCTTGGCAGGGGGTTGGACTGGATGGCCCTTGGGGTCTCTTCCAACTCTAGGATTCTATGAACATCTGGGGACCCAAGGTTGAGAAACACTGCCTTATATGATACATAGTTCCTTCTATTGCTTTGCATTTCCAGCGCAAGTTAGAGCTGGTTCTGTACATTTTTGCTAACTTGCTGGGTGTCAAATACCAGCAGTAGAGCATTTTCATATAGGTAGTTTTCTTTAAGGGTATAACACGCCGTGAACTTTTAAGTCCACTCCCCAGAGTTTATCCCATGCTGATCTTTGAATGTTATATCCAAAATCCCTAGCCCATTGAATTGTCACTGATTTTACTTCCTCGTCTTTCACTGACCAATCCAACAAAATCCTATCCATTTCTCCTTACTTATCGCTTATTCACTTGGAATAATTCACCCCTGCATCTTTGCAGGTTTCTCCTCCTGGGCTGTGATGCTTGATAGCTTACATTTCAGATTCTTTCCTTTCGTTATGTTTGCACTTTTCTGTTTGTTAAGAGATCAATTAAAATAGAAAAAGGATTTGGGGAGGCAGGAGACGGAGGGAGGGCAGAATCCCCCCAGGAGCAAATGGGGAGGAGATGGGAAGGGCATCTAAAGACTCCCCCACCCACCTCCATCCTCCCCCCCCCCGCAGATTGTGTGGCCTGGTTCTTTCCTGGATTCAGGCTCTGCATCCTGGGATTGGGGGGGGGGAGAGAAGTGGGCCAGTGGGGGGTTTCCATTTGACTGGGCAGAGTGAACCCAGAAAGCTGCCTTGACGTGGGTTAAGAATCCTCCAATCCCAGAGGCCCCAGATGTCTCCCAAGCTGGCGACTCTTGCAGCTATAAAGGCCCCCATCTCCTGCGCTCTTCTGTTCCTGTCCCCCGGAGCAGAGAGCTCATCCACCCCCCACCCCCCCGGCTGGAGCATCAGGTAAGTGGGGGGGGTCTGCAGAGTGGGGTGGAGGGACTTGCACTGGGGTGGAGGCTGAGACCGATGGTGCCTGGAGGGGAGACTCATTTATTTCCCCCTTTCCAAAACAAGGGAGTTTTGGGTGGTCGGTGAACGCTTTGAACGTAAAACCCCAAAGAAGAGCATCTTCTGGATCAGGCCAATGTTCCATTGAGTCCAGCATCCTGTTCTCACAGTGGCCACCCGGATGGCTCTTCTGAGACACCCACAATCAGGATTCGAACGCAAGGCCACTGCTCCCTTGTGGCTTCAAGCAACTGGGATTCATTGCTGCCTCTAACCGTGGAGGGAGAACATAGCCATTGCGGCTAATAGCCACAGAAGCTTTATCCTCAATTAATTTGTCCAATCTTTGTTGAAGTTGGTGGCCATCTCTGCCTCATGTGGCAGGGAGTTCCATAGTTTAACTATGCGCTGTGTGAAGAAAGACTTCCTTTCTCCTGTCCTGAACCTTCCAACATTCAACTTAATTGAAAGTCCACGAGTTCTGGTGTTAATAGAGAGGGAGGAAACTTTTTTTCCTGTCCACTTTCTCCAGTGGGATAGGGGGAAGACCAGAAGAACGCCGTGATGAGTTTCTCCAGACCAATTTGGAGGTTATTAATATTGCATATGTATTAGGATAATAATATCAAATTTATATAAGAATGTATGGATTAGGAAAGGCAGACTCCAGACCCTTGATCATCTTGGTTGCCCTCCTCTGCACAGGTTTCCAGCTTGTCAACATCCTCCTTAAATTGTGGTGCCCAGAACTGGACACAGTATTCCAGTTGTGGTCTGACCCTGTTCCCCAATGATGCTTTGTGTCCCATGGGAGTAGCTCCAGCTTTCTCAGTCCTTCCGAACCCTCCCTTTCCCCAGGGACAGGCTGGCCGGCCCAGACTCCGCAAGCGGCGCCGTCCCTCGAAGAGATGCAGGAGAAAGCGCATCCGCCCAGGCCTTGCCCCAGGTTGGTCCTGGGCATCTTGGCATGGCTCTGCCTCTGGGAAACTCTGGCGCTGGATGACGGGTAAGGAACGGGTGCCTCACCACCACCACCCCACTCCTTCTGGGGCTGTCCATGTCTGTGCAGGCGCTGTTAGTACTTACTGTATTTTGTGGGTGCATTTTTCCTTTATCATTTCACTATTATAAATTTAAAAATAAAGGGTAAAGGGACCCCTGACCATTAGGTCCAGTCACGGACGACTCTGAGGTTGCGGCGCTCATCTTGTTTTACTGGCCGAGGGAGCTGGTGGGCAGGAGCAGGGACCGAGCAACGGGAGCTCACCTTGTCACAGGGATTCGAACCGCCAATCTTCTGATCGGCAAGCCCTAGGCTCAGTGGTTTAGACCACAGCGCCATCCGCATCCCTAAATTAAATAAATAAATAAATATTAAAAACCTATGTATATGTATATGTTTGTGTTTTTTAATGTTTGTGTAAAATAGAAAATGCAACTATCTACCGGTATCTAAGGGACCAGGTGGCGCTGTGGGTTAAACCACAGGCTTGCTGATCAGAAGGTCAGCGGTTCGAATCCCTGCGACGGGGTGAGCTCCCGTTGTTCGGTCCCTGCTCCTGCCCACCTAGCAGTTCGAAAGCACGTTAAAGTGCAAGTAGATAAATAGGAACCACTCCAGCGGGAAGGTAAACGGCGTTTCCGTGCGCTGCTCTGGTTCGCCAGAAGCAGCTTTGTCATGCTGGCCACATGACCCGGAGGCTGTCTTCGGACAAACGCCGGCTCCCTCGGCCTATAGAGCGAGATGAGCGCCGCAACCCCAGAGTCGGACACGACTGGACTTGATGGTCAGGGGTCCCTTTACCTTTACCTTACCGGTATCTACCGGTATCTCTCTCTCTCTCTCTCTCTTTCTCTCTCTCTCTCTCTCTATCTATCATCTACCTACCTATCTACAGTATCTATCTATCTATCTATCTATCTATCTATCTATCTATCTATCTATCTTATATATAATAATATTTATTAAATTTTAAAACATATAATAAGAAAAAGACCACCCCTTCAGTGATGTATGTATGATGTGTGTTTTTTTTGTTTGTTTTTTTGTGGGGGTGGCCTTGAGCTACAGGGTGGCAATTTCAAAAGTCTATATCAGAGCTTGCAAACCAATGTTCTAGGTTCCTCCTCCCTCCTGCCAGAGGGAGAGAGAGCCAGTGTGGTATAGTGGTTAGGAGCAGTAGACTCGT
Organism: Darevskia armeniaca; assembly: GCA_034641395.1. Taxonomy (NCBI): domain Eukaryota; kingdom Metazoa; phylum Chordata; class Lepidosauria; order Squamata; family Lacertidae; genus Darevskia; species Darevskia armeniaca. The sequence continues at coordinate 698,322 of JAWWNF010000121.1, forward strand.
AATCTGGGGAACCGGGTTCGCGTCTCCGCACTCCCATGCAGCTGCTGGGTGACCTTGGGCTAGTCCCACTTCTCTGAAGTCTCTCAGCCCCACTCCCCCCACAGAGTGTTTGTTGTGGGGGAGGAAGGGAAAGGAGAATGTGAGCCGCTTTGAGACTCCTTCGGGATAAAGCGGGATATCAAATCCAAACTCTTCTTCTTCTTCCTGCGTGTGGGGGGGGGGGGAGAACCCTGTTGCAACAGTTAATAAAGATCAGGCTCACTAGCTGCTTTGCTTCTCAATATTCTCTGGTTGGCCTCTGTTATTTTCTCCTACCGATAGAGAACCCACTTAAGGACTCTGTACGGGCTCTTGGGTACCCCAGAAGGGATAAAGGAGCAGTTTCCCCCCTTATAACACCATGGTTGTTCAAAGTGGTACCCATGTGCTTTAGTCAAATGGTGCAGATGTTCAATTTTAATATTTCCCTGGAAGCCGCCCAGAGTGGCTGGGGAAACCTAGACAGAAGGTTGGAGTATAAATAATAAATTATTATTATTATTATTTGGCCTAAGTGGTCCAGAGTAAACCTATTGAAGCCAGTGAGCTTCTTTGGCTCCTGCCGGAGAAGGCAGGAGACGCTTGATGCCAATTCCCAGTCGGAAGGAGAAGGCTGGCGGGGAAGGTTCTGGGCAGGAAGGCCAGGGGTGCCCGGCTGGCACCAGCTGCTGTTCCCTCAAGGGCCTCATCCCCCCCCCCCGCAGGCGCTGGTGCGAGAGGATGGTGCAGGTGATGGAGGAGGAAGTGGTCAGCCCCCGGCGGGAGGAGCTGGTGCCTGCGCAGATGTCTACCAGTACAACATGGCGGGCTGGCACCTCGACCAGGACCGCATGCGCCAGGCAGGCGGCCAGGCTGGCACCACCAGCATGTGCTACATCTACAAGTGAGTAGGGCAGCTGGGGGGTGGGCAAGGAGAAGGGGAGACCCCCCCCCCGACATGAGCTAGAAGAGGGCGGGAGAATCGGGGCAGACCCTCCAAGTGCCCCTATTTCCAGGGACATCCCTGATTTAGAGAAACTGTCCCGGTTTCTGATTTGATCCCAAAATGACCCGCTTTTCCTTAGGACGTCCCTATTTTCATTGGAAAAAGTTGATTCGACTCCTGAGCCGTCTGAAGGCAATCCTGTATACAGGGAAGGGGTTGGGTTTCTTTAATGTTTAATTATGTTTTTATATAAAGCACTCTACGTGTTTATATAAAACGCTCTACGTGGAGCTACCTTTGAAGGTGACCCGGAAACTGCAATTAATCCAGAAAGTGGCAGCTAGACTGGTGACTGGGAGTGGCCGCCGGGACCAACAACACACCGGTCCTGAGAGATCTACATTGGCTCCCAGTATGTTTCTGAGCACAATTCAAAGTGTTGGTGCTGACCTTGGAAGCCCTAAACGACCTCGGTCCAGTAGACCTGAAGGAGCATCTCCATCCCCACCATTCAGCCCGGACACTGAGATCCAGCGCTGAGGGCCTTCTGGCGGTTCCCTCACGGCGAGAAGCGAAGCTACAGGGAACCAGGCAGAGGGCCTTCTCGGTGGTGGCGCCCGCCCTGTGGAACGCCCTCCCATCAGAGGTTAAAGCAATAAACAACCACATGACCTTTAGAAAACACCTGAAGGCAGCCCTGTTCAGGGAAGTTTTAATCTGTGATATTTTAATGTATTTTTATATTTGTTGAGGCCGCCCAGAGTGGCTGGGGAGAACCGGCCAGATGGGCGGGGTACAAATAATAAATTATTATTATTATTATTTGTCGGAAGCTGCCCAGAGTGGCTGGGCATCCCAGTAAGATGGGTAGGGTATAAATGGGGAAATTATCATTGTGGAATGGGACGTCCCTATTTCCGTCGGAGAGATGTTGGAGGGTATGTAGGGGAGAGGTGGCACGTTTGATGCCAGGAGGATCCCACTCAAAGTGGCAGGTAGGAGGGGGGGAAGAGGGAAGGCTCTTGCCTGCGATTCCTGCATTGCAGGGGGTTGGACTAGATGTCCCCTGGGGGTCCCTTCCAACTGTACAATTCTACGATTCTATAGACGCAGCTCCTGTACAGTGGTACCTGGGTTCTCAAAGGCCGAAAACACAGAAGTAAGTGTTCCGGTTTCTGAACGCTTTTCGGAAGCCGAACGTCCTATCAGGACTGGTGCCACGGATTTTGGCGCCCTAGGCGAGGGGGCAGGCCACGTGACGTCATTGCGCATGACGTACGGTGCCCCGCCCCCTGCCCTGCCGGGCGCCCCGCGCCACTGCAGTTTTCGCCGCTGGTTGGGGCGGCACCGGGTGGCGGCGGGGGGCAAGGGGCAGGCTGACCAGCGCCCCCTCAAAGTTGGCGCCCTAGGCAACTGCCTAGTTCGCCTTAATGGACGCGCCGGCCCTGCGTCCAATGTAGTCGTCAGCTATTGTTTCCGGGGTGCCTGCACCAATCAGAAGCTGTGCCTTGGTTTCTGAACATTTCAAACAGATGTCAAACGGACTACTGAAACGGATTAAGATTGGCACTTTTGTTTTTGCTATTTATTTTGCGTTTTTGTTTTTGATGCTTTTTCGGTTAAATTGCTTTTGTGACTGTGTGGAACCCAGTTCAGCTACTGATTGATTGATTGATTGTGTGACTGCGGAAATGGATAAAAGCCCCCCCCCCCATCCAAACAATGACCATCATCAGTGCAGGTAAGAAAAAGGATTAATTTAATTTTTATCATCTACAATACTGTCTTATTTATAACAAAATAAAAAAGTTAGATTTTTTCCCCTTCCAGTAGCACCTTAGAGACCAACTAAGTTTGTTATTGGTATGAGCTTTCGTGTGCATGCACACTTCTTCAGATACCTGCACACGAAAGCTCATACCAAGAACAAACTTAGTTGGTCTCTAAGGTGCTACTGGAAGGAACTTTTTTATTTTTTATTTTGTTTTGACTACGGCAGACTAACACGGCTACCTACCTGTAACTGTCTTATTTATTTTATAGTACAGTACATTGATTATTGCTTTCATTTTTTGGATCAATGGTCTCGTTAGATAGTAAAATTCATGTTACATTGCTGTTTTAGGGGTTGTTTTTTTAAGTCTGGAACGGATTAATCCGTTTTGCATTACTTTCTATGGAAAGCGCGCCTTGGTTTTGGAACGCTTTTGCTTTTGGAACGGACTTCTGGCACGGATTAAGTTTGAGAACCAAGGTACCACTGTATTGCAAAGGGTGGGGCCCACCTGATGGGGATGTCGTCTGGTTTCAAGGTAATGCAGATGCTTCCAACGCTTTGGAAAAGCGCTCTGTAAAGACGAAGGGTGGTTATTATTTGGGAAGACCGACTTCAGTCGTGGACCACGGCTGTTTTACGTACGTTGGGATAAACAACCCCACAACGCGAGCTGGTTTCTTGTCCTCCTCTCCCACGTGACAAATCAGAGCTTTGTCATCTCCTTCTTCTTCTTCTGCCGTTCTGTCCTTGCAGGCCAGAGGACACGAGACCCACACTCTGGAACCGCACGGTGCGCGCTTGCTGTGACGGCTGGAGCGGGCCCCATTGCTCGGAGGGTAAGGCTGCCCCAGAGACGGGTGGGTGGGTGCCCATTCTCCGGAGCCCCTCTTTCCACGGCTCCTTGAAATCTCTTGCGACCAAGCAGCTTTCCATGCCTGGGTGGGGGTCTTATTGGCATCTAGAACAGGACCAATTTCACCGACTGAAGCAGCTGAGCGGGCACAAGTAAGGCCACCTCATAGGTAAACGTGTGTGTATGCTTGTTGTCGTTTAGTCGTGTCCGCCTCTTTGTGACCCCATGGACCAGAGCACGCCAGACACTCCTGTCTTCCCCTGCCTCCCGCAGTTTGGTCAGACTCATGTTGGTGGCTTCGAGAACACTGTCCAACCATCTCATCCTCTGCCGTCCCCTTCTCCTTGTGCCCTCAATCTTTCCCAACATCAGGGTCTTTTCTAGGGAGTCTTCTCTTCTCATGAGGTGGCCAAAGTATTGGAGCCTCAGCTTCAGGATCTGTCCTTCCAGTGAGCACTCAGGGCTGATTTCCTTCAGAATGGAGAGGTTTGATCTTCTTGCAGTCCATGGGACTCTCAAGAGTCTCCTCCAGCACCAGAATTCAAAAGCATCAATTCTTCGGCGATCAGCCTTCTTTATGGTCCAGCTCTCACTTCCATACATCACTACTGGGAAAACCATAGCTTTAACTATACGGACCTTTGTCGGCAAGGTGATGTCTCTGCTTTTTAAGATGCTGTCTAGGTTTGTCATTGCTTTTCTCCCAAGAAGCAGGCGTCTTCTAATTTCGTGACTGCTGTCACCATCTGCAGTGATCATGGAACCCAAGAAAGTAAAATCTCTCACTGCCTCCATTTCTTCCCCTTCTATTTGCCAGGAGGTGATGGGACCAGTGGCCATGATCTTAGTTTTTTTGATGTCGAGCTTCAGACCATATTTTGCGCTCTCCTCTTTCATCCTCATTAGAAGGTTCTTTAATTCCTCCTCACTTTCTGCCATCAAGGTTGTGTCACCAGCATATCTGAGGTGGTTGATATTTCTTCCGGCAATCTTAATTCCGGTTGGGGATTCATCCAGTCCAGCCTTTCGCATGATGAATTCTGCATATAAGTTAAATAAGCAGGGAGACAATATACAGCCTTGTCGTACTCCTTTCCCAATTTTGAACCAATCAGTTATTCCGTATCCAGTTCTAACTGTAGCTTCTTGTCCCACATAGAGATTTCTCAGGAGACATATGAGGTGATCAAGCACTCCATTTCTTTAAGAACTTGCCATAGTTTGCTGTGGTCAACACAGTCAAAAGCTTTGCGTAGTCAATGAAGCAGAAGTAAATGGTTTTTTTTTACTTCTTTTTTAATCTCAGTTGACATTATCCCTAATAAGAAGGCTTCTGGTCGTTTTGTGAATGGGACGCCCCTATTTTCATTGGAGAAATGTTGGAGGGTATGGAGTTATCCAACCCCTGAGCTATCTGAAGGCAGCTCTGTATAGGAAGTTGTTTTTTAAAATGTTTAATGTTTAATTATGTTTTTATATATGTTGGAAGCTGCCCAGAGTGACTGGGGCGACCCAGTAAGATGTGTGGGGTATAAATGGGAAAATTATGATGGAACGGGACGTCCCTATTTTCATTGGAGAAATGTTGGAGGGTACAGGTTTCTCTTTCTCATCTCTTTCTTCCTGCCGTTCCAGGAAAGGCCTCTCTGGGGCGCTGCTTCTCCACCTGGCAATGCCAAGACCTGCCTGGACTGCAGAACGTCTCTCTGCTTGGCATGGAGGAGTGTTGCCAACGCCCGTGGGGGCACAGCTGGCAGAACGGCTCCTCCCAGCTCTGCTTCAGCTGCTCCCACCTGCCTCTGAAAGGTGGGCACCCTCAGTCTCCTCCTCCTTTGCCAACCGGGTGCCCACTGGACTACAGCAGAGTGGGCAGCGGAATTCCCCGGGGGGGGGGTCACTAAGAGGCGAGGGGGTGGCAGTGGGGTGCCGGAGGTGGGTCCTTCCGAGCTGGCTCCGTCCGTACAGCATAAGACTCATAATCTCAGGGTCACAGGTTCAAGTTCCACACTGGGTGAAGGATTCCTGTATCGCAAGGGGGTTGGACTAGATGACCGTTGGGTCCCTTCCAATTCTAGGACTCTATGAAATATCCGTTTATGTTCATTGATCGTGACTGAGCAGGCCAGAGCCTTGAGCGAAGCACTTCCTTTGCTTCGTATTTAAAAAGGTTCGTCTCTTATCGCCTTCAAGATTCTTCCTTTGGTCACATTCCCTGTTTAGGGAAGTTTTTAATGACCGGTGTTTTAATGTGTTTTTAATCTCTTGTTGGAAGCCGCCCAGAGTGGCTGGGGAAACCCAGCCAGATGGGCGTGATATAAGTAATAAATTATTATAATTATTATTAGTATTAGCACTATTACATTTGTATTTCCAATTTGAGTCGTCACAAGACAGCCAGTTATTGGTAACGACTATTGATTTTTATTTTTTTTTAACAATTAATTGTGCATCTGGGATAGGTGAGGTTTTAGCTATCAATAAATAGGCTGTGCTTTAAATTTTCTTCACCTTTATATTTTCGCTAGTAGGAAACATAATTGTGACACAATTGGTCAGTAAAGTATTTTTTTTTATTATTTACTTGATGGGGGGGCTGCACCCCTGCCCTCCCAGCTACGCCCATGTGCCAGGGTATAAAATTTATTCACCCAGGGAAGCATGAAGGGGACATTTTGTAATGATTCTGGGAAAGCAGGACGAATGAAAGAAGAACATGTCATTTTTTGTCTTTTTGAGGCCGCTTTCCTAAGTTGCTCCTCTCAGCCCCCCCTCGCAAGCCTGCTACAAGCGGGGGGTTATTGGGTTGCTGTTTTTAATTTTGATTATATATTTTGCGGTTTTGTATTTCGATTTTGTTCTGTGAACCGCCCTGAGACCCCTGGGTATAGAGCAGCATATAAATTCAACAAGTAAATAAATATGCATGAAAATACTTTTCATGTGGCGTCACCGTCCGTCCATTTTGTAGAATTGATTAAATAGTTTTAACTAGGCTTTTGAATAAATGTGAAATTAATTGTTACCGTTTTGTTGGGAGCTGCCCAGAGTGGATGGGGAAACCCGGCCAGATGAGTGGGGTATAAATAATAAAATATTATTATTATTATTATTATTATTATTATTATATTAATAATAATAATAGTTGTTGTTGCTGCTGTTATTTTGAATTTTATGGTGCTTTTAACTTCCTCAGTGGGCTGTGCAAACCACTATTTTTAATAATGCTTTTTTTATAGGGTAGGGGGCGCAAGAGCCCTCTCCCCTCCTGAAGTCGCCGGCAACTGGCCTTCAGACTCTGGACGCAGAGCATAGCCGTCCTGGCTAGTAGCCATCAATAGCCTCCCCTCCCAATAGCCCTCATCCTCTTTTAAAGCCATCCAGCTTGGCGGCCATCCCCACCTCCTGTGGCAGGGAGTTCCGCCGTTTAACTCTGCGCTGCACAAAGAAGGAACTTTCTCTGATCTGATCTCGACCCGCAGTTCCCCACCAGGCTTGTCCTCTTCTCCCTGACATCTCACGTCCCTCTTTCTCCCCAGATGACCTGCCCTCGCCCTTCCTGCTCCGGCCGCCGTCCCCCACGGCGCTTCTGGTCAGCTCAGCTCTGCACCGCCGGCACCGCCACCCCTTTGCCACCTGCGCCACCTGGGCCGGCTTCCACTACCGCAGCTTCGACGGCAAACACTTCCACTTCCACGGCACCTGCGCCTACACCTTGGCAGCCGCCTCCGACGGCACCTGGGCCGTCTACCTGTCCGCCGGGGGCAAGGCCTGCAAGCCAGGTCGCTGCCGTAAGGTGAGGGACGCTGCAGGGGTGTAGCAAGGGGAGTGCGGGGGGGTGGGCCGCCCTGGGTTCCACCCCAGAGGGGGGTGGCACTTTTTAAAAATAAAAAAAAAATTAAAAAATTTTTTTTTAAATTTTAACTTCATTGAAAAAAAGAGATAATAGACACACACAAACCCCCCCACACCTCACAAAGTGGCACCATCAGAGGGGGGTGACACTTTTTAATTTTTTAAATTTTTATCATTTTTATTATTATTATTATTTATTTTAACTTTATTGGGGGGGAAAGAGATAATACACACACACACACACACACACACCACAAAGTGGCACCATCAGAGGGGGGTGACACTTTTTATTTTTATTTATTTTTTTACATTTTTATTATTATTATTTTTTATTTTAACTTTATTGGAAAAAAAGAGATAATAGACACACACACACACACAAAAACCCCCACACCTCGCAAAGTGGCACCATCAGAGGGGGGTGACACTTTTTAATTTATTTTAAAAAAATTTAAATTAAAGTGGTGGGGGGTGACAAAAAAAATTCCATCCTGGGTACCACCTGGGCTTGCTACGCCTCTGAGACGCCAGCCCCACATGCCAGGTGGGGCCAGAGGTGGGCAGGCCCTGGATCTCTGCCCCTGTCCCAAACACTGCAGGAAGGATGGCGAGGGGGACGGCCGGATTTCTGTATTCTGCCGCCCGAAAGACTCTATTACTTCCATTAATTCAAAAATTACCGGGGTATTTGGAAGAGTCTTACCTTGCTCTTCTGTTGCAAGATTCAGACTCGATTATAACCCTACATGTAGCAAAATTTCTGACATCGGTTCTGACACTTAAGAAACGCAATGGATTGTTATGTACAGCTTGAAATTTTAATTTCATTTTTATCATATTTTATTCAATTGAGTATCCCTTTTAATCTATTTTACTGTTAGCAATTGTAAACCAGACTGTGCTGTTTCTGTTTTTGGTTGTTATGTCTAGGGGCTTAAAGCCGAAATAAAATGAGTTGAGTTGAGGCGGGCGGATTTCGCACCCGGAACCAGTGGTGGGTGACTGGTTCCTCGTTGCGGCTGCTGGTAGGGCGGAAGGCAGGGAGGCTGGCAGTAGGGGGCGCCAAAGCCAATGAAAGGCAGAAGTCAACTGCAGGGTCCTACAAGGGCAGGGGTCAGCAAACCTTTCCAGCAGGGGGCCGGTCCACAGTCCCTCAGAGCTTTTGAGGGGCCGGACTATATTTTTGGGGGGGAAATGAAGGAATTCCTATGCCCCACAAATAACCCAGAGATGCATTTTAAATAAAAGGACACATTCTACTCATGTAAAAACACGCTGATTCCTGGACCGTCCGGGGGCCGGATTGAGAAGGCGATTGGGCCACATCCGGCCCCCGGGCCTTAGTTTGCCTACCCATGTACAAGGGTAACCCTGAGACGAAGGAGGCGGAAGAAACTGCCAGGCAGGGCTAGAGGCAAATAAGATGGCAAGCGGGCAGGTGGGGCCTGGCTGAGGGCAAAGTGAGGCTGGTGGGGCAGTGCCCCCCTGACCCACAGCGGACAAGCCTCCGCTGCCCAGAAGAACTAGTTTCTGCGGCCATAATGCAGACGGAGGGGGTGCCCCAGAGCATGTGCAGAGTTCCTTCCTTCCAATCGGAGTAGAAATGCTGCCTGGGTCTGGGGCAAATACTTGGCCAGCCCTCCTGCGCTGTTTCTGTGGTAATTATCTGTGTGTTTTTAAACAGATTATAGATATATAGCTTTAATTCTATTAAGGCTTAACATTTTTTGCGTATTTTTTATTAAAGCTTTTTTTTTTTTATACAACAAAATGGTGGAAAAAGAAGGCAGGAAAAAGAAAAGAGCTTTATTGTTTTTTAATTATTGTTTCCACTCCCCGCCCCCTCATGTTTTTAGTTGTTCTTATTTTTATCTGTGAGCTGCCCTGAGTCCCTGCCAGGGAAAAAGGCGAGGGTATAAATAAATAATAATAATAATAATTAATAATAATAATAATGTTAGGTTGAGTGAAGCGACCACCTCAGGCAGCTGAGTTCAGGTGTCATGAAAGGGCAGAACGATATAATTCAATATTATTTATTGTCTGTAAATATTATTTATTGTCAATAAATATATTATTTATTGCATACCCTGCCTGATGGGTGGGGTATAAATAATAAAATTATGATGATTATTTTTCACTCCTAGGAAGAGGCACTGGCGCGATTCTCTTTCTCCTAGGGAGAGACCCCCCCCTCAAAATAGTGTCGGCCGTCCTTGCCTCTTAACTCTGTACCTTGGCTTTTTTGGGGAGGGGGGACAGGGCACCCAGAATGCCTTGGGCCAGCCCTGGGACTCTGGCCAGAGCGGATTTGGGAGCCCCCCAACCTCACGAGACCCTCTCTCCCCACCAGGACCTTCGCCTGCTGTTCGGCCTCGACCTGGTCATGGCTCAAGGACGGGACGTCACGGTGAACGGCGCTGCGGTGCCCGAGGGGGAGCCCCGCTTGCAGAAAGGTGAGGAAGAGGGGCAGACGGTGGCGAGATGGGTGAAGCCTTTTTTTGAAAAAAATTAAATTTTATTAAGCAAACATTACAAACATAACATACAAAAAAACAAACTAATCGTACATTAAAGGTAAAGGGACCCCTGACCGTTAGGTCCAGTCGTGTCCGACTCTGGGGTTGCGGCGCTCATCTCGCTTTACTGGCCGAGGTAGCCGGCGTACAGCTTCCGGGTTATGTGGCCAGCATGACTAAGCTGCTTGTGGCGAACCAGAGCAGCGCACGAAAACGGCATTTACCTTCCTGCTGAAGCAGTACCTATTGATCTACTTGCACTTTGACGTGCTTTCGAACTGCTAGATTGGCAGGAGCTGGGACCGAGCAATGGGAGCTCACCCCATCGCGGGGATTCGAACCACCGACCTTCTGACAAGCCCTAGGCTCAGCGGGCCATCACTGTCAGCTGCTCCACTACTGGCTGGGTCAGGAGAGGCTGAGGCGGCCCCTGAGTCCAGTAACCCACCGGCGTCTCCGAGCTGCAGAGACTCAGGTCTGAAAGTAGGAGAGACCTGAGTACTCGCAGGAGGAGTGAGACAGGGTGGTGAGTCACCGGGGGATCGGGACCAGCCATTACCTCGCCAGAGATAAAAGGCTGCCGGACCCCACCCCAGGTTGCGGGAGCAACATTGCTGTTTGCCTGATCCTGCCTGTGTTCCTGTACCTGACCTTGCCTGGTTCCCTGCTCCGTTCCCTGCCTTGACTCTTCTGGGCTGACTCCTCGCCGACTCTTCGAACTCCGGACCGGACCTGGACCTTGCTTCCCGGATACCCTCGGGCCAGCACATGCTGGACCAGATGGGCCTGATCCAGCTCCAAGTCTCTTCTTATGTCCTTAGGGAAGAGATCCCTGACAAATGGGGGGGGGATAACCTGGCAACCCCCACCTGAGGAACCCTCACTCCCTACAGAGCAGGCAAAATATGCTTGGGGGCTCAAACTGCTCTAGGTGCTGATCTGAAACGGATTAACGTTTCTGCCTCCAGAGTCAAATTTGTGGGAGGAGGCAGGATGGCAAGCCCAAACCCGAAGGCTGCATTTGAATTCCGGACTTCATTGTTGAATCTCGGCAAGGCAGTGTGGTGCAGTGGTTAGAGTGCTGGGCTAGGATTGGGAGCGAGGAGAGCCAGGGTGAAATCCCCACTCAGCCGTGAAGCTCCCGGAGTTGTCTTGGGTCATTTGCTTAGTCTCCATCGCCGTCTGCCTTGACCCTGTGCTACCTTGCAGGGCTGTCGTTAGGCAAACACGGGGAAGGGAGAGAACCAGGGTATCAAGGGATATGAAGGCAAGGAATAAATGCATCTGGGCAGAATTTCAAGACGTTTCTCATCCAAGTAATGTGTGCTTGTGTGTGTGTGTGTGTGTGTGTGTGTGTGTGTGTGTGAGAGAGAGAGAGAGAGAGAGAGATGAGAGAGAGAGAGAGAGAAGTCCACAGTTTAGCTTGTGCTATAGCATCAATACCAAGTCTTCTACTTTATCCCAGGGATCAGTGTTTGGTGGCTGGGAGACTTCATCTTCGTTGAAAGCGGCCTGGGGGTGTGGGTCAAGTTCGATGGGCGCGACACCGTCTACGTCACCATCGGGGCGGACCTGAAAGGAGCCACCCGAGGGCTGTGTGGGGTCTACAACGACGACCCTGCAGGTAAAGACCGCAGGGGGACACCCGCACTTTCCCCTCATCCATGGAGGGGAGACAGAAGGGAGAGTTCTCACTTCTGACACCATGTTGCTCTTCCTCAAAGGTCCGAACGCTCGCCAGCATTGGACCAAGGTACAGGGGCATAGCAAGGGGGGTGGGCCGCCCCGGGTTCCACCCCAGAGGGGGGTGACACTTAAAAAAAATTTTTTTTTTAATCTTTTTTTTAAAAAAAATTTAAAATTTTAACTTCATTGAAAAAAAGATATAATAGACACACACACACAAAACCCCCCACACCTCACAAAGTGGCACCATCAGAGGGGGTGACACTTTTTATTTAATTTTATTTAATTTTTATTATTTTTTATTTATTTTAACTTTATTGAAAAAAAGAGATAATAGACACACACACACAAAAATCCCCACACCTCACAAAGTGGCAACATCAGAGGGGGGGTGACACTTTTTTATTTATTTATTTATTTTTTCATTTTTTATTATTTATTATTTATTATTTTAACTTTATTGAAAAAAAAGAGATAATAGACACACACACACAAAACCCCCACACCTCACAAAGTGGCAACATCAGAGGGGGGTGACACTTTTTATTTATTTATTTATTTTTTCATTTTTATTATTATTTATTATTTATTATTTTAACTTTATTGAAAAAAAAGAGATAATAGACACACACACACACAACCCCCACACCCTCACAAAGTGGCAACATCAGAGGGGGGTGACACTTTTTTATTTATTTATTTATTTTTTCATTTTTATTATTATTTATTATTTATTATTTTAACTTTATTGAAAAAAAGAGATAATAGACACACACACACACACAAAACCCCCACACCTCGCAAAGTGGCACCATCAGAGGGGGGGGTTGACACTTTTAATTTTTTTTAATTTTTTTAAAATTAAAGTGGTGTGGGGGGGTGACAAAAAAATTTTCGTCCCGGGTACCACCTGGGCTTGTTACACCTCTGCCAAGGTAGCCACCCTCTGGGTTTTGTATCGGGGGTGGGTGGGTGGTATTCATTAGAAGGCAGTCTGCAAAACTTTTTTTGGGGGGGGGGGATTAAACCACTGAAAAAGTTGGGGGGGGAGGGATCAGGCTGGTTTCCCACAAGCAAATGAGAAGAGCCCCTCTACCTTTCGACTCATTTCTCAGGCTCTGCAAATGCATGGAACATTTTAAAAATCAAAGCTGGGGATCTGGAGATTATGGTTCATCCTTTGATGGGGGGGGGGTAACTGCCCCCCTTGCGTCCTCCCTTGCTACCCCAATCCCTGTGGATTCCGCAGGGCAAAGAGTGGGAGACTCCATGGCTGGAGTCACGTAGAATCACAGAACTGCAGAATTGGAAGGGACAACCAAGCTCATCTAGACCAATCCCTTACAATTGTTGGTGCAAAGAAAAAATATGGTATAAAAGGAACTCCTGTCAGCCAAGATCCAAATTTGGTTAGAGAACCCCAGCAGAGATTTAAAATCACAAAATATGCAGCAAAGCAAAGCGTGGAAGTATAGGCTGTTAGACCGTTAAAAGATGCCCTGTGAGTTCCAAAAATTTCCCTCTTATAATAATAAATAATAATAATAATAATAATAATAATAATAATTTTATTATTTGTGCCCCACCCATCTGGCTGAGTTTCCCCAGCCACCCTGGGCAGCTCCCAATCGAATGTTAAAACAATACAGCATTAGATATAAAAAACTTCCCTAAACAGGGCTGCCTTCAGCTGTCTCTTAAAAATAGGATAGCTGCTTATTTCCTTGACATGTGATGGGAGGGTGTTCCACAGGGCGGGTGCCACTACCGAGAAGGCCCTCTGCCTGGTTCCCTATAACCTCACCTCTCACAATGAAGGAACCGCCAGAAGGCCCTCGGCGCTGGATCTCAGTGTCCGGGCTGGACGATGGGGGTGGAGACGCTCCTTCAGGTCTACTGGGCCAAGGCCGTTTAGGGCTTTAAAGGTCAGCACCAACACTTTGAATTGTGCTCGGAAACGTCCTGGGAGCCAGTGTAGATCTCTCAGGACCGTTGTTACGTGGTCCTGGCAGTTACTGCCAGGCACCAGTCTAGCTGCAACATTTTGGATTAATTGCATGTTTCCAAGTCACCTTCAAAGGTAGCCCCACATAGAGCGCATTGCAGTAGTCCAAGCGGGAGATAACCAGAGCATGCACCACTCTGGCGAGACAGTCTGCAGTCAGGGAGGGTCTCAGCCTGCGTACCAGATGGAGCTGGTAGACAGCCGCCCTGGACACAGAGTTAACCTGCGCCTCCATGGACAGCTGTGAGTCCAAAATGACTCCCAGGCTGCGCACCTGGTCTTCAGGGGTACAGTTACTCCATTCAGGACCAAGGAGTCCCCCACACCCACATAGGAAAAGACCACACATTTGGTAAGTAAAAAATTGGTTTACTTACAAACTCTTCAAAGGTCAAGTTCATGTGCTTTCCCCTACATCAGTCAGAAAAATTGCACAGGCAGTAAAACTTGGCTTAGCTGCAAAGTGGAGAAAGCTCCTAAATTATTGGTATGTAGCAAATCAGGAGTGGCTGATCAGAGCCATACGGTTTGAGCTGGAACAACAAACTCAGAACCTCTTTACACGTTGAGCTTTTCAGGTAGACTGGGGGTGAACGAAGGCTTGATTACCTAGTTCCTCCCCAGGTGAGGGGAAGTGGATTTAGCTAAGCCTGCAGGACACCTTACTCTATGGTTTTAACCCCTTCATTGGAGTTAAATATGTTATATGAAGCTGGTTACAGCAATGAAACTCTTGCCCTTTCCCTTGGGGCGGGTAGGTGAGCATCCCCCCCCCCGGGATCTTTCTCAGGAGGGTCCCTTTCCCCTGCTGCTCCCCACCCCAACTTGCCTGCCCCCTAGTGGCCGAGAGGGGGAGGCTATTCCGGCCCCCTTCTCTGCCCGAACCCTCCCCACATGCCCCCCGCTTCCTTTTCTCCTTGCACCCACAGACGACTTCCTACGCGTGGGAGGTGATGTGGCCGCCTCGGCGGCGAGCTTTGGCAATTCGTGGCGCGTCCCGGACACCGGATTGGTAGGTGGTGCGAGCGCGGAGTGAAGTCGCTTCCAACCAACTCGCTTGCTCCCTGAGGATTTGTCTTGGTTCGTTTGCGCGGTTTGCAGGGAGGTTGGAACATAGGAAGTTGCCTTGCACTGAGTCAGGCCATTTCTCCATCTAGCTCAATATTGTCTACACTGACTGGCAGCAATGGCTCCCCAGGCTTTCGGACAGGGCTTAATCCCAGCCCTACCTGGGGATTGAACCTGGACCTTCTAGATGCTGTTGTAAGAATTTAAGAGAGTTAAGAGGGTTCGATTCCGGGTGGAATCCTGAACCTCAGCAGGACGTTATTTTGAAAACCCTGCCTGCGCAGAAAAGACAGAGACCAGACCAGAGTTCGAATGGGAAGCAAGGCGGCTAGTCAGCCTGATCTTTATTAACAAATACTGTTGCAACAGGGTTCTCCCTCACCACATGCTGGATGGAGGAGCAACCTAGAACAAAGGTGCGCCCGCCCCTATATAGACATTTGAATCCCCCCCCCCCGGACCAAGACCCCCCCCCAAACACCATGCATGCACCATAGGAGGGGTGTAGCCTGAGTCCCCCCCCCCCCGATACATCATGGTTACCTCATGAAAGGGGACGTCTGGTGGCAGCAATCTGAGCATCCTGGACCCTGCCCCCTCTTGTCCTCCACCAAGTGAAACAAGAGGTATTTACATTTCCCTGTTTCTCAGCCAAGTTAATCACACCCTTTTGTCTTCATCTGGGTACCTGTCTGGCACTCAAGTATCAGGATGCCAGGGATTATCACTCAGGCAGAGGGAGGGCTGCTGAGTAGCTGGAGGGGCAACCCCCCTTTGTTCCTGTGACAAAGAAATACACACATGTGGCCTTGTTTGCTTGGCACACGTATGGACATTATATAGATAGATAGATAGATAGATAGATAGATAGATAGATAGATAGATAGATAGCCTTGATTTCTTATTACAATTCCAAGCAGGTGCTCTCCCATTTGAGCCACTGTGAACCGAGCATTTGCCCTGGCTTCTCCCTCCTCCCCTGTTAGGGAATCAATCCGCCAGAAACAAGTAGAAAGTTTCTAGAAGGTTCCAGAGTTTTCCCTTTATGTATGGGAGTGGCACTCTGAGCTTAATTAGCATCAGCTGGAAGTGCTAAGGCGGCCACTCCACTTCGATTTTGCAGGCACCTGATAGCAAACGTCTGTCTGAAGACTGTTGCCTGTGAAATCTGTTGAAGGACTGTTCCTGTAATTTACGACGTGCTGGAGATGAGACTTTTGTTTGAAAGTGTGCTGTTAATTCCCGTTTATTTTAACAGTCAAAAATATATTTGCTACCCTAATTCTTGTACCCTGTTTGGGAATAAAATCTCTTGAGCGAGACTTCACAGAGTTTTAGTTACAGGTAGGTAGCCGTGTTGGTCTGCCGTAGTCAAAACAAAATAAAAAAATTCCTCCCAGTAGCACCTTAAAGGTAAAGGGACCCCTGACCATTAGGTCCATCTTACTGGGTCACCCCAGTCACTCTGGGCAGCTTCCAACATATATAAAAACATAATAAAACATTAAACATTTTAAAAAGCCTTCCCTATACAGAGCTGCTTTCAGATAGCTCTGGGGTTGGATAACTCCATACCCTCCAACATTTCTCCAATAAAAATAGGGACGTCCCGTTCCATCATAAAAAAATTCCCATTTATACCCCACACATCTTACTGGGTCGCCCCAGTCACTCTGGGCAGCTTCCAACATATATAAAGGGTAAAGGACCCCTGACCGTTAGGTCCAGTCGCGGACGACTCTGAGGTTGCAGCGCTCATCTCGCTTTATTGGCTGAGGGAGCCGGCGTACAGCTTCTGGGTCATGTGGCCAGCATGACTAAGCCGCTTCTGGCGAACCAGAGTAGCGCACGGAAACACCGTTTATCTTCCCGCCGGAGCGGTACCTATTTATCTACTTGCACTTTGACGTTCTTTCGAACTGCTAGGTGGGCAGGAGCAGGGACCGAGCAACGGGAGCTCACCCCGTCACAGGGATTCGAACCGCCGACCTTCTGATCAGCAAGCCCTAGGCTCTGTGGTTTAACCCACAGCACCACCTAGGTCCCTGTCCAGTAGCACCTTAGAGACCAACTAAGTTTGTTCTTGGTATGAGCTTTCGTGTGCATGCACACTTCTTCAGATACACGAAACAGAAGTCACCAGACCCTTATATATAGTGAGAGGATGGGGAGGGGTATTACTCAGAAGGGTGGTGGGAATGGGTGATAGGTGAGGTAAACCTGTTGACGACTGTTAACGACTGCAATTGGTCTTACAGGAAAAAGCAAGGGGTGAGATGGCTAAAAAAAGCTTTGTCATGTATAGTAAGATAAGAATCCAATGTCTCTATTCAGACCAGGTCTCTCCATGGTTTTAAGTTTGGTAATCAGTTGCAATTCAGCAACTTCTCTTTCCAGTCTATTTCTTAAATTCTTTTGTAATAATACAGCTACTTTGAGATCTTGTATAGAATGTCCTGGGAGATTGAATTTATCCTTTGGCGTAGGGTTTGGCTAAGGTGCTACTGGAAGGAATTTTTTTATTTTGTTTCGACTACGGCAGGCCAACACAGCTACCTTACCTATAACTATTCACAGAGTTTGTGACTTCATCATTGTTCACCACGTCCGCGAGAGAAAGAAGATAAACTCTGCTAAACAGCTTAAAAGAGGTTTGACCTAGCCACCATTGTCTGCGCAGCGAAAGTGTTTGGACGGTAACCTCTAATACCCCCTGCCCTAGATCCCCTGTGAAGACGCCGCAGAGGAGGCTCACAGCTGCGACACGCCGGAAGGCCGAGGGATGCAGCAGGAGGCAGAGTCCGTTTGCCAGAAGCTGCTTTCCGGCCCTTTCGGTCAATGCCACTCGGAGGTGAGGGGTCTTCCCCGGCCTCCCTTTAACTTCCAACTTCTTGCCTGCTCATGCCACACCCTCACTGAGGTCTGGCCTCTTGCTCTGTCCCCGGCAGGTGGACCCCAGAGGCTTCTACGACACCTGCATGTACCTGCACTGCAGTGGAGCCGGGCTTGGCGCCGTCTGCGAGACCTTTGCCAGCTACGCCCGCGAGTGCGCCCAGAGGAGCATTTTCGTCAGCTGGAGGCGGGCCGGATTCTGCGGTAAGCGGGGGCAGAGCAAGGCACCCTGGAAGCACCTGCCTTTGGGGGCATCAACCCCTCAAAGCAGAAGGCATGTTTCTCCAAGGCTGTGGGACTCCAGCACATTTGCCACTGAAATAAACAGAAATCTGCTCTTATTCCCTTATGGGGTACACAAGAGCTATCCCAGGTTCTCCATCGGTAGCAGTAAATTTACAGAGGCCAACCAGAGAAAAATTGAGAAGCAAAATTTTATTAAATCTGTTGCAACAGGGCCCATCACTCCCAAAAATGGAGGAGGGAGGAGGAACCCAGAACAATGGTGTGCCAGCTCCTATATAGACTTTTGAAATTCCCCCCCTCCCGCTCAAGACCACCCCCCTATACATCATACATACATCACAAAAAGGGGTGTAACCCAGGACCACCCCCAGATACATCACAGCTACATCATGAAAGGGGAGGTCTGGTAGCAGTAATCTGAGCATCCTTGACTCTCCCCATGCCTCCTCTTGCCCTCCACCCAAAAACCCATCAAGTAAAACAAAAGAGATATTTACATTTCCCTGTTTCCCAGCCAAGTTAATCACACCCTTTTGTCTGGCACTCAGGTATCAGGAAGCCAGGAATCATCACTGAGACAATCCCCCCTCCTTCCTTGCAGAGAAACAGTTTGTCAGTTTGGGAGTCAAAATGGAGACAGGCCTGTCTTCCTGTGCTGCTTCAGATATGTGGCCTTGTTTTGCTTGACACACTTATGAACAATTATTATCTATATATATAAAAATGTTCCCATTGCACGTTTGTCCGAAACACCCTTGCTGCGTAACCGCTGGACCAAATCGCATCCAATTTGGACACAGCGTTTCCATTACCATCTCAAAGTAATCGCAAGGCGTGGCCGGGTCATCTAGTATAAGATAAAAAAACAATTAAAATAAAACCTACATGTAGCAACAGTGTTTTGTGTTGTGTAGGCTCCTATGATATAAATCATGGTCCCTGCCTGCTAGCCTGCTCCCTAAAATATCCCTGGTTTGCTCCTTTCTATATATAGGGTGCCTACATTCTGCATGGCCTGTTTGCATGGCAACATGTGCAAATGGCTTAAGATACCTATGAGGTCCAGAAATTACCATAGAGCATCTATTCAACCCAAAAAGTGACCATTTCTTATTACATATTCTTCTACTGATGGAGGACCTACATAGGGCTCTTGTGTACCCCATAAGGGAATAAGGGCAGATTTTTGTTTATTTCAATAGCATTCTGAGTGTCGTCACACCCCCTGGATCTGTATAATGGGACAATGTTGATGATGTTGATGGCTGTGATAAGAGGCCAGTTTGCCTAGGGAAAGAGGGGGGCAGGAGCTTCTCCCACCCCCCCGAAGACTGCTGTGTCCCCCACAGTTCTCCCTAGACATCTGGGAACCTCCCCCTTGAAGCTACCCCTCTTCTTCCCTCCGGACAGAAAAGTCATGCGGGCAAGGAAAGGACTACTCGGACTGCGTCTCTTCGTGCCCTGCCAGCTGCGCTGCGGTGGGTGCAGCCGAGGAAGGCCACTGCCGGGACGAGTGCGTGAGCGGCTGCGAGTGCCCGGCCGGCCTCTACTTGGAAGCGGGGGCCTGCGTCCCGGAGAGCCAATGCCCCTGCTTCCACCGGCGCCAGAAGTTCGCCCCGGGAGATGTCCTCCAGCAGCGCTGCAACCGTTGGTGAGCCTCTGCCCTTCCAAACCCACAAAAGGTTATTCCTCAGGATAGCTGGAGGGGGGACATGGTCCGATTAGTTTTGCCAAGCACAGCAGGATCTTTAGCCAGGGGGTAGATGGCATTCTTGGCTCCAGGAGTTCGTGGAATTATAGGACTGTAAAGTTGGAAGGGAGGGAATTCAGGGGTTACAGCGCTTCCTCAGGATTCGGTTTCCTTGGAAAGAAGGTCAGCAGAGGCTGTGCTGACATCTGAAGGCAGCCCTGTTTAGGGAAGTTTTTCATGTTTGAAGTTTTATTCTGTTTTTAATATTCTGATGGAAGCTGCCCAGAGTGGCCGGGGAAACCCAGCCAGATGGGCAGGGTATAAATAATAAATTATTTATTATTTTATTTTATTTTATTTTATTTTATTTTATTTTATTTTATTTTATTTTATTATTTTTATTCTTATTTTTATTCTTTTCTTATTTTTATTCTTATTTTTATTTTATTTGAATTAATTTATTATTATTATTATTATTATTGTCTTAGGATGCATACTTTTATTTACACATACAGTGGTACCTCTGGTTAAGTACTTAATATTGTTCTGGAGGTCCGTTCTTAACCTGAAACTGTTCTTAACTTTAAGCACCATTTTAGCTAGAGCAGTGTTTTTCAACGTCCTCGGGGCAACGGCACACCTGCCCCACGGAAAAAATCTCGCGGCACACCACCCCACATGCACCCCGACCCCCCCGCCCCGGGGGGCAGGGTGTCCGCGCGCCCTGGCGGGAGGGAGGGGAAGGACCCAGGCGGGCGAAAACGGAGCGGGAGATCGGCGGGCCAGGCGCCCGCCCCCCCTCCCGCGCCCAGCCCCCCGGCAGCACCTCCACCCGGCCCCGAGCGAGCCCGGTGGCACCGGCACCTCCCGCCCGTCCCCGACCGCAACCGGGGCGGCAGAGGCAGCGGGCGAAGCGCCCGGCAGCCCCAGCGAAGGCGGCGGTCAGCGAGCGGGAAGCGGAGCCGAGGCGACGCCAGCCCGGGCCGACGCGGAAGCGGCCCACGGCGGCACAGCAGCCGGTGTCTTCCCGCGGCACAGGAGCCGGTGTCTTGCGGCACACTCCTGTGCCGCGGAACACCAGTTGGGAAACGCTGAGCTAGAGCACAATTTCTGTTCTTATCCTGAAGCAAAGTTCTTAACCTGAAGCATTATTTCTGGGTTAGCGGAGTTCTTAACCTGAAGCGTATGTAACCTGAAGCGTATACAGTGGTACCTTGGTTCTCAAACTTAATCCGTTCTGGAAGTCCGTTCCAAAACCAAGGTGCGCTTTCCCATAGAAAGTAATGCAAAAGTCTGTTCCAGACTTTTAAAAACAACCCCTAAAACAGCAATTTCACATGAATTTTACTATCTAACAAGACCATTGATCCATAAAATGAAAGCAATAATCAATGTACTGTACTATAAAATAAATAAGACAGTATTGTAGATGATAAAAATAAAAATTACTTTTTTTTCTTACCTGCAGTGATGATAGTCATTGTTTGGATGGGGGGCTTTTATCCATTCCCGCAGTCACACAATCAATCAATCAGTAGCTGAGCTGGGTTCCGCACAGTCACAAAAACAAATGAACCGAAAAAGCCTCAGAAACAAAAATGCAAAATAAATAGCAAAAGCAAAAGCACCAAACTCAATCTGTTCCGGAAGTCCGTTTGACTTCCAAAATGTTCGAAAACCAAGGCGCAGCTTCTGATTGGTGCAGGCTCCACGGAAACAATAGCCGACAGCCGCATCGGACGTTCTGCTCCCAAAAAACATTTGAAAAACTTACTTCTGGGTTTTCGGTGTTTGGGAACCAAGGTCCCACTGTATTGATGCATGCAATCTCTGAGCCGTGAGAGACTCCACGGTCTTCAGGCAACGGTTCCGTTTCCTTGGAATGAAGGTGAGCGGAGACTGCAGTGTCTTTAGGATATATGGTTGTATTGACACATCTCTGCAACCTGAGCGTACGATGGAGGGGCTCACGGCATTAGCCCCCCAACAGATCTTGCTTCTCCGTTAGTCACAGCTTCGGATCCGGCACAGAGCAAGCAGGTCTGTGTCTCCGGCTTCCAGGCTGCTTCCAGCTCTGCTTTCAAACCCCTCTCTGGCTGCTTTTCTCCTACCTAGCTAGGTGAGAGGGATGGAGGAAAGGAAAGCCAATAGACCGCTATCACTTAGTCGCAGTTCATGCTGCAAGCCATTTTTTTGGGATGCTAAGTATGGTACCGTACTTAACTGTCCAGCTAAGGTCCTTATCTTACCATAAACTTGCCTGACAAGTTAAGCAGGCTCCTCTATTAGATTCCAACCCTCCTTTGGCACAGGACCCCAAGAATTCGAAGGGCCACTCAGGGCATCATCCAGACTGACCCCCTCAAACTCACAGCAGTGTCTTTGGCTATTGCTCTCGCACCCTGACGTGGACTCCCATTTGTTCCCTCCTCCCCCCAGCACGTGCCAAGGGGGCCGCTGGCTTTGCTCCCGGGACCAGTGCTCCGGGGAATGTGCCATCACCGGTGACCCCCACTACCGGACCTTTGACCGCAAGCGCTTCTCCTTCCACGGCACATGCCAGTATATCCTAGTGCAGGTAAGGGGGCCGGGTGAGGAGGGGGGGGCAGTGTGGTTCCAGCTGGGTTTCAATCACTCTGGTGGAAAACCTCGCTATTTGTTTGTTAATTTCAAGAAAATTATACCAAAGCCAGGTATTAAAAAATTATTTGATTTTACAAATTGAAATTTACACTCGCAAATCATAATCAAAAAGAAAATATTTCTCTGAATCTTTGGACTTCCCCCATTAATAATCCTTCCCTGCTGCATCTTATAATCAATTTTTAAAAATATCCATTAAATCCTTAGTTCTTGTTACGTTACAAGTGTTCTTCCAATCCTGCTAACGATTTTAACTGTTTACAATGGTCTCGAAGGTAACCTATAAACTTTCCCCATTCCTTATTAAAACGTTGATCATCCTGATTTCTGAGCCTCCCAGTCTACAAGTTCATTTTCTCTTTCACAGCAAAACGCCACGAGAAGTTTCCGATCCTTAATAAATGCCAGTACCGTCATACCCCGGGTTGCGCACGTAATTCGTTCTGGGGTGCCGTTTGCACCCCAAACTGTGTGCAACTTGGGTGGCGCTTTTGCGCATGCACGAGAGAGTGCGAGATTTCGCGAGAGCATGAGATCTCACGCTTCTGCGCATCCATGGACCGCACAGAACACTTCTGCGCATCCACGGACCGTGCGGACATGCACAGAAGCGTCCGCGCGGTGAAATGTACTTTTGGGTTGCCGGCGTTCGCATCTCGAACGTACGCAACATGGAGCGTACGCAACCCGGGGTATGACTGTAGTTATTTTTCTCTAATTAAACATGTCAACTTTGCTATCTCAGCCAAGTCCAATAATTTTCTTAATCGTTCCTCCATAGTAGGGAGGGTTGTAGAATCATAGAATCCTAGAGTTGGAAGAGACCCCAAGGGCCATCCAGTCCAACCCCCTGCCAAGCAGGAAACACCATCAAAGCATTCCTGACAGGTGGCTGTCAAGCCTCTGCTTAAAGACCTCCAAAGAAGGAGACTCCATCACACTCCTTGGCAGCAAATTCCACTGTTGAACAGCTCTTACTGTCAAGAAATTCTTCCTAATGTTTAGGTGGAATCTTCTTTCTTGTAGTTTGAATCCATTGCTCCGTGTCCGCTTCTCTGGAGCAGCAGAAAACAACCTTTCTCCCTTCTCTATATGACATCCTTTTATATATTTGAACATGGCTATCATATCACCCCTTAACCTTCTCTTCTCCAGGCTAAACATACCCAGCTCCCTAAGCCGTTCCTCATAAGGCATCGTTTCCAGGCCTTTGACCATTTTGGTTGCCCTCCTCCTCCTTCTATTTTTCCATCTTTCTGTATATAAAAATCTCTCCGCTATCATCACTGATCGTGGGGCTGCTCTCCTCCACCTTACAGGATTATGTGGATGGGAAGCTCCACATTTCCACAGAGAATGTGGCATGTGGGAGTCAAGGGACCAGCAGCTGCCTCCACGCGGTGACCGTCACTGTGCAGAAGGTCTCTGCCCGCCTGTCCTTCACAGGTGAGAGAGGGAGGTGACAGTTATGGAGAACCTTTCATGAGTGGACATAACGCCATAGGGGATGGGCGGGCAGGAGGCGAACCTGAGGCTCTCCAAATTATGCTCCAGATTGTTGCTGGGAGTTGGAGTCTCTCCCCTCTGGTCCTCCAGATGTTGTGAGAACAACATCTGGAGGACCAGAGGGGAGAGACTCCATCAGGCAAGGCCTCCTTCCACCTGCCTTGCCCCACCCCTCCAGTCCCTACTTCTCAATTTGTATTGTATTATTTTATGCACTGTGGCTTGCCGTCTGTTTTATTGATTGTAGTTTAGAAATAACTTATTGTAATTGTTAAGAGTGGAATTCTGTTTAACTTTTATATGCTGATATTATTCTATACCAGGGGTGGCCAACTCCCAAGAGACTGCGATCTACTTACAGAGTTAAAAACTGGCAGTGATCTACCCACTTTTTGGGGGTTCAGGTCAAAGTTGGTGAGCTTTTTTAGAGAGGGGGAAAGCCCCGTTTTTTTGGGGTGCAGGGCAAAAACAATTGAGCTTTTTTTAGGGGAGCCTAACAACAAAGAGGGACCCAGGTGGCGCTGTGGGTTAAACCACAGAGCCTAGGGCTTGCCGATCAGAAGGTCGGCGGTTCGAATCCCTGTGACAGGGTGAGCTCCCGTTGTTCAGTCCCTGCTCCTGCCCACCTAGCAGTTCAAAAGCACGTCAAAGTGCAAGTAGATAAATAGGAACCGCTCCGGCGGGAAGGTAAACGGCGTTTCCGTGCGCTGCTCTGGTTCACCAGAAGCGGCTTAGTCATGCTGGCCACATGACCCGGAAGCTGTACGCTGGCTCTCGGCCCATAGAGCGAGATGAGCGCCGCAACCCCAGAGTCGGACACGACTGGACCTAATGGTCAGGGGTCCCTTTACCTTTAACAACAAAGAAGTTGTTGAGCTTCTTTTGGGGGGAGCCAGTGATCTACCACAGACGTCTAGTGATCTACTGGATCTACCTGTTGGACGTGCCTCTTCTATACTATTCTAATGATTCTTGAACGTTACTTTATTTGATGTAGGTTGTTTATTTTAAAGCTAGGTTTTATTATCACATTTTTGTATTGCATTAGATTGTTGTAAGGTGTACGTTCTTTGTTTCTTCAGCTTGTAAACCGCCTTGAGTATTGTAAGATAGAAAGGCGGTATACAAATTGAAAGTGGTGATGCTGATGATGACCACAGGGTGTCATTGAAATTCTACTCAATATTGATCCAGAATAGATTCCAATGTATACTTAGCAGAGTGAAAACTTAAACACGTTGCAGGATTCCCAAAAAATTAACCAGAGGCAATGAATATGTCATCCAGCAGAGCTTTACTGCTGCTGAAGGCAAATGAGCAAAATGGTCACAGATCCAATACATTCAGGATTGGCACTGTCTGTAAGAAATCCAGTTGCAGCACACTTAACTTACTTATGATAAATAAATCTAAACCTTAACACTAAGCATACTATGTACAGAACACCAGACCAGAAGGAAAAGAGATAGAGAAAGTGAAACCCAGGCTCCTTCTGGTCTTATTATTATAGTCCGCATGACCGTGACAGAAGAGATAACAGAACCAGTTTACGCCAGCTTCTCTGAAGGTGTAACCCAAACATCATGAACCTTCTGCTTGTTTCTTTCACACAGAAAAGCTTCCAGAACCCTCTTGAATTAAGTAGAATAGGAAAGATCTCTACGCATCAGATCCATATTTTCTGCACTAAGAAATGCAAACTGACTTCCCACTCTATCCGGTCAAATGCATTCACCTGACTCAGACTGGGGTTTTTGTGCACGTGAGGCATGTCAGCATGGAATAGCACAGGTGTTGCTCATGTGAAGCCAGACAGGTTCCTTGCAGCCCCCCATCCTGGCATAAATGTGCTGCCACATTCCCAAGGTGCAAGAGTTCAGCGCTTTGGGAAACGAGTCCGAGAGTGGAGATGGCTTCCTTCGGCAAAGTGAAGGTGGTTTGGGAGACACATCATCAACGCCTGTGGTGTGATAAATCATCGCAAGAACCTGCAAGGCTGCCTCCTTCTGAGATAGATCATTGGTCAATCCAGCTCAGGCTGGCAGCAGCTCTCCAGGAATCCTGGGCAGGGAGAGGCCTGGGAGTCCCGACTCGAGATCCCCTTTGCAACTGGAGATGATGCCAGGGATTGAACCAGGGACCTTCTCTGTGCAAAGCATCTTCTTTCTCACCATGAGCTGACTTTGCCAGGTTGCAGGTGCTCTGGTCCTCCCAAGCCACTGTCCATCTAGTCCAGCCCCCTTTTCATCCCTCCCTCTCACCTTTCTCCTTTGCTTCCCAGGGGAGCTGTCAGTGAACGGCCAAGAAGTCTCCCTCCCTTTTGTCAGCGCCGACCTGACGGTGCGCCTGGCCTCCTCCTCCTTCCTGCTTCTCCAGACCTTTGGGGCTCACTTGCTGTGGGGCCTGGAGTTTCCGGCAGTCTACATCACCCTCCAGCCCAGCTTTGCCAACAAGGTGAGCCTGGGATGATGATAATTTCTTCGCAGGAACATCATGCCTGCGGCTCTGAGATGTGGGGTGAGCCACCGTTTAGATTTAGAACCAGACCCATAGGGTGTGTGAAGCAGCTGGTGTGCCCTTGAGTTTCCAGGGACATTGATTGATTGATTGATTGATTGATTAATTACCTGTCTTTCACCCTAAGGTCCCAGGGCGGCTTACAAGGTTAAAGGTATTTGTCAGGGATCTGCCTCCCCCTGCCAGTCCAGCCCTGAGTGTTTATAGGGAACAGCCACCTGTTCTGACTACTGACTCATCTGCAAGTGAAACCAGCAGTTCCTCGGGGTAGAAACAGTTAGTGACTGGGAGGGAAGGAGTGCTAGGGCCCAAGAGATATAGTGAGAGGCCTGGCACTACCCAGCAGGCTCGGGCGGAGGGGGAGTCGTCAGGTCCGGCGCAGAGATTACGTATGAGGAAGAGGCGATTTTGGCTGCCAAGAATGTTGTGTTGGCGCCAAAACCAGAGGGAGGCACTTCCGGATTCTGCTAGTGAGTGAACAGACATGATAAGATTCAGCTCTGCATTGTATATAATTGAGCACTGATTAAAAGAACTAAAAGACAGATGGTGTGGCTCTCTTATTGAACAACTGATGAGGGGGAGGACCTGACAGTATTATTAAAAAGCAATTTTAAACAATCATAAAAATAAGGTGGGTCTTAAAAAACAGCCGCCTCAAGTGTCAGAAGCCAGGAACAAGAGGTGCTTCTTCAGCATCCTCCAGAAGCTGTACAATGAAGTTCCCAGGCGAGAGAATTCCACAACTTAGGAGCCAACAAGGAGAAGGCCCTGTCCCCTTGGGCCACCCCCACCCCTGAGCTTCTGAGGGCAGTGGAACTGGCAAAAGGGGCCCTTTCTCCAATCTCAGCACCCGACGGGGTCTGTAGGGCAGGAGATCGTCTTTCAGGTATTTGGGGACTGAGTCATATGGGGCTTTACAGCCAGCATGTGCACTTTGAATTGGGCCCAGAAACAAGCTGGTAACCAGTGCAAGCAGTATTGAAACGGTTTGTTGTTTTTTAGTCATTTAGTCGTGTCCGACTCTTCGTGACCCCCTGGACCAGAGCACGCCAGGCACTCCTGTCTTCCACTGCCTCCCGCAGTTTGGTCAGACTCATGTTGGTAGCTTCGAGAACACTGTCCAACCATCTCGTCCTCTGCCGTCCCCTTCTCCTTGTGCCCTCCATCTTTCCCAACATCAGGGTCTTTTCCAGGGAGTCTTCTCTTTTCATGAGGTGGCCAAAGTACTGGAGCCTCAGCTTCAGGATCTGTCCTTCCAGTGAGCACTCAGGGCTAATTTCTTTAAGAATGGATAGGTTTGATCTTCTTGCAGTCCATGGGACTCTCAAGAGTCTCCTCCAGCACCAGAATTCAAAAGCATCAATTCTTCGGCGATCAGCCTTCTTTATGGTTCAGCTCTCACTTCCGTACATTACTACTGGGAAAACCATAGCTTTAACTATACGGACCTTTGTCGGCAAGGTGATGTCTTTGCTTTTTGAGATGCTGTCTAGGTTTGTCATTGCTTTTCTCCCAAGAAGCAGGCGTCTTCTAATTTTGTGACTGCTGTCACCATCTGCAGTGATCATGGAGCCCAAGAAAGTGAAATCTCTCACTGCCTCCATTTCTTCCCCTTCTATTTGCCAGGAGGTGATGGGACCAGTGGCCATGATCTTAGTTTTTTTGATGTTGAGCTTCAGACCATATTTTGCGCTCTCCTCTTTCACCTTCATTAAGACGGTTTGTGAGATCTAAGTGGAACCCCCCAGCCACTAATTTGGGTCCAAGTGGAGTTTCCAAGTCGTCTTCAAGGACAGCCCCATACAGGGCTCATTGCAGCAATCCAATCTGGAATTACCCAGAGCATGGAGGGCTGTGGCCAAGTCATCTCAGTCCAAAAGAGACCATCACTGGCAAACATAGCTGTCAACTTTCGGATTTGAAAATAAGGGATTTTTCCAAACTTTTGGATTTGAAAATAAGGGATGCCGCGAGGGCGGTGCAATGGCACCAAGTAGCCTCGCCACCCTGCGCTCCAGAGGCTGTGCGCGAACTGGTGAGTGAAAGAGTGAGCGCCTAGACCAGTGATGGCTAACCTCCAGATGTTTTGGGACTACAACTCCCATCATCCCTGACCACTGACCCTGTTAGCTAGGGATGATGGGAGTTGTAGTTCCAAAACATCTGGGGTGTCAAGGTTAGCCATCACTGGCCTAGACGGCAGGCAGGCTGTCTGTCTGGTTGGGCGTGAGGGTCTGGCTGCACAAGGCATGCAAGCTCCTGTTGGATGTTAAAAAGTATACCTAGGCCAGTCTGATGTCTAAAACCGATGCCGTCTCTTTAAGTTATACAGGTGTTTGTGATTGTGATTGATTGACTGAAGCGTGGGCGTCACTGGGTGTATTTAAGGCTCTGCTACAGAGCGTTTGTTGCTCCTAGCTTTTGGAGTTGGTGGGAGTGGGAGTGTTTGTGGCTAGGGGTATAGGAATGTGAATCTTTTGATAAAGGATAATTAGCGTTCAGTGAACAGAGTCTCTGTAAAG
Organism: Darevskia armeniaca; assembly: GCA_034641395.1. Classification (NCBI taxonomy): domain Eukaryota; kingdom Metazoa; phylum Chordata; class Lepidosauria; order Squamata; family Lacertidae; genus Darevskia; species Darevskia armeniaca. The sequence goes on from JAWWNF010000121.1 coordinate 727,065, forward strand.
AACTAGCAGGGAGTTCTTACTTTTGCAATTAAGTGCCTGCTAGTAAAGTTTATTTTAACTCCTGGTGCATGCTTTAGTCAAGTTAAGGTTTTTCTGTTGCGCTTATTATTTAAACTCTGCGGAAAGCATACTTTTATGGGCCACTGAAAAACTGGGCTTTTTGTTTCAGTACCCAGTACTTTTGTTTCAGTACCCAGTTTTTATTTTTATCTAAAAGGTTATGGGCCCAGAACTTTAACTAAGACTTAAGCTGAAGTTGACAGGAGTTTTTCAGAGACTTGATACCTAGAGAAGAACGAGGCTAAGGCTATTTGCATAGTGCTAATGTGATTGTAAAAGGGATGAAACCTGAGAAAACCCTGAGTCATTTAGATAAGTAGCAAACTGCTGAAATAGAAAGGAGAACGCTGAGCAATTAAGCCAGTGGAGCTGTAAGTAAGCGGTATTTTATCTAAAATGGCAGAGGGGGCATTTTTACAGGGAATTCCATTTGAAAGGCTAAATAATAAAAACTATGCAGAATGGTGCCTTAAAGCTAAAGCGTATTTAAAAAGAGCTAGTCTATGGACTGTTACAGAACAACCCCTTGGAGATGACGCCACAGAAGAGGAATTAAGGCAGGATGAAATTGCCAGTTCCACACTCATTTTAAGTTTAGAAAACTCACAACTGCCACATATTCAGAATTTAGTTACAGCAAATCAAATATGGGTGGCATTAAGAGATATTTACGTTAGACAAACTGCTGGCAGCAGAATTGGGCTAACACGTGTTTTGTATAACACAAAGCTTGCTCCAGGACAATGTGTGGAGAAGCATTTACAAAAGCTGACTGCACTTTTTGCAGAGTTGCAGACAGTAGGCGTGGTTTTGGATGATGAGAATAGAGTGTACATTACTTTGAGTTCGCTAGATTCTTCTTGGGATAACCTTGTTCAAACTCTTGAGTCAATGCCTAGACATGAGCTAACCATGGGATATGTTTATGGTAGGCTAGTTACTGAACAAGGGAGACTTTTAAAAAGAAAAGAAGAAAGCCAGAGAGGGAGTTCACGCCCTCAGTCAGGAGCTGTTGGTGCTTCTACAGGGTCGAATTGTGAGGGGGATGAAAAGGCATTTGTTGTACGTAGATGCTTTCGATGCCAAGACCCCACCCATTTAATTCGTGACTGCCCTCATCCTGAGAGAGGGGCTAGCTCACGTGCAAATCAGCAAAAGAAAAAGAGGTTTTCTGGCAAGAAGAAAATCAAGTCACAGTTTGTTGCTGCTATGGTAGTAGACTCTAAAGAGGTTGTTTCTCAGATGTGGATTATTGATTCAGCCTCAACTAGACATTTAGTTAATTCCCCTGATTGTATTAATAGGGAAGTTAAACTGGACAAAACTTATTTCTGTCTTGCAGATGGAGGAAAAAGGGCAATAACAGCTCATGGTTACACATACCTACAGTGTCTAAGTACAAGGCTTGAGGTTTATTATGTTACAGGGCTAGAGAACAATTTATTGTCAGTACCCTGTTTAACAGAATCTGGGTTTGAAGTAGTATTTAAAAGGGGCTGTTGCCAAATTAAGAAAGAGGCCAAAGTGTATGCCACTGCTAAATTAGTTAATGGGTTGTATGTTTTATTTGATACAAGTTTTGTTAACCGCCCATGCAAAGTACAAGCCAAGTGTACTAACACTCCCCTGCACCACAAATGTGCACATCTTTGGCACAGACGAATGGGACATTCAAATTGGGCAAATATTAGAAAGTTGGAGTCATTTGCCAATGGGTGCAAGTTAGAAGCTTGTGGAAAGTACCTGGAATGCAGAGCTTGTAAGAAATCAAAAGTGCATTCTTGTTCTTATCCAGAAAGCTCTAGAGTAAGTGACAGGCCGTTCCGTCTAGTGCATATGGATTTGTGTGGTCCTATGGGAAAACCCAGCATAGGAGGAGCGAATTACGTGCTCACCATTATTGATGACAAGACACGATTTTGTTGGGCATATTTATTGAAACAAAAGAGCGAAGCAGCTGAAGTATTTAAGAATTGGGTTAATTTTGTGGAGAGACAGTACTCCCTTAAAGTTTGTAAAATACAAAGTGACAGAGGCGGGGAATATGAGTGGTAGTTTCCAAGCATGGCTTAAGGGCAAAGGCATTTGTCATAGAACCACTAATCCTTGCTCGCCACAAGAAAATGGTGTAGCTGAACGGAAGAATAGATATCTCCAGGAAATGATGGAAGCTATGTTATTTGACTCCCAGCTTCCACAACAGTTTTGGGGAGAGGCAATATTATGTGCAAATTATATTCAGAACAGATTGTTCAATTCTTCAGTTCAAAACACCCCATATTTTTTGTTATATGGAAAGAAACCCCCAGTCGACCACTTTAGAATTTTTGGTTGTGAAGCCTGGGTCTTAATCCCACGTGCACAGAGACGCAAAGGAGAACCCAAGTCTAGAAAAATGCGTTTTTGTGGATACCAGAGTCTGACCAAAGGATGGAGATTTATTAATCCTGATGAGAATCAGACACGAGTAGTTGTTAGCAGAAGCGCAGAATTCTGTGAACAGAATGGGTGGGCACACCTTCATGGAAATTCAGACATACTGCTACCAGATAGAGATTTTAGAATTACTCGTAAGAAGGAAGAAGATTCTGAATCCATTCTAGAGGACGATACAGACACTGATGAAGGTGATAGTGATCAATTAAGCAGACACTCACCTTCCCCTAAAAGAGGTGTAAAAGTTGAGGAGGAAGAAACTCCTGACTTACCTAGAAGGTCTGAGAGAACCACAAAGGGCAAACCGCCTGATAGATATAGTGCCACAAATATAAGAGTTTGTTATGTGAATTGTGAGCCAGAAAATTATCAGGAAGTATTAAATTTACCCAAAGAGGAGAGAGATCTATGGGAGAAAGCAATGGAAAAAGAAATGAAATCCCTAAAAGACCTTGGCGTGTATTCTATTACGTCATTGCCCGTAGGGAAAGAGGTGGTAGGTTGCAGATGGGTCTATAGACTGAAGAAATCTGCAAATGGAGAAACACAGTGTAAAGCACGTCTAGTTGCTAGAGGGTTTACGCAGAAACCAGGCATTCATTACACGGATGTATATTCTCCCACAGCTAAAACTGAAACTCAAGTTCAAACTTTTGCTAGACAGCTTCAAGACCATTTTAAAATTAAAAACCTAGGGGAAATACACGAGTACCTTGGGGTACAAGTCACAAGAATTGAGGATGGAGTTTTTCTGTTGAATCAAACAAGTAAAATTGAGCTACTTCTACAGAAATTCCACATGTCTGAATGTAAAAGAGTAAAGACACCCATGGAAGTAGGTTTTATTAAAAATGCTCAATCTGAAATTGATGTTGATTTTGAAAGTCCTGAGTTATATCAGTCTGCCATCGGAAGTCTTTTGTATTTGTCATTATGGAGTAGACCAGACTTAGCTTACGCAGTAGGTGTACTCAGTAGATCAGTGTCAAATCCTAAGAAAAGTGATTGGGTTGGCGTAAAACGTGTTTTTCGTTATTTACAAGGAACTAAAGATTTTTGTTTGGGATTGTCAGCATCCGAAGCTGATCAGATAACTTGTTTTGTTGATAGTGACTGGGCAAACATGGCAGACCGGAAATCAGTTTCCGGCTTGGTTATAAAGTTTGGAGAATCCTTAATAGGATGGAAATCAAAGAAGCAAAGTCTAATAGCTCTATCGTCTACTGAAGCCGAGTTTTGTGCTCTTTCAGAATTGTGTAGAGAATTAGAATTTTATGTTGATTTGATTAAAGATGTTCAGGGCATGTGTGAATTACCCATTACCATCTGGGAAGACTGTCAACCCTGTATTTCATTAGCTAAATCAGGACAATTTAAATCTAGAACGAAACACATAGATATTCGTTTTCGAAATGTTTGCCAACAATTGAAACGAGGTTTGATACAGTTGAAGTACTGCCCTACAGAAGATAACGTAGCTGACGGCCTAACCAAGCCTTTAACTTTTCAGAAACATAGTGATTTGTGTAGGCATCTAAATTTAGGCAAGTATGTGCAAGGTACGAATACTGATTGTTAGACAACAGACCGGGAGGGGGTGTTGGATGATAAAAAGTATACCTAGGCCGGTCTGATGTCTAAAACCGATGCCGTCTCTTTAAGTTATACAGGTGTTTGTGATTGTGATTGATTGACTGAAGCCAGGGCGGCACTGAGTGTATTTAAGGCTCTGCTACAGAGCGTTTGTTGCTCCTAGCTTTTGGAGTTGGTGGGAGTGGGAGTGTTTGTGGCTAGGGGTATAGGAATGTGAATCTTTTGATAAAGGATAATTAGCGTTCAGTGAACAGAGTCTCTGTAAAGAACTAGCAGGGAGTTTTTACTTTCCTTTTGCAATTAAGTGCCTGCTAGTAAAGTTTATTTTAACTCCTGGTGCCTGCTTTAGTCAAGTTAAGGTTTTTCTGTTGCGCTTATTATTTAAACTCTGCGGAAAGCATACTTTTATGGGCCACTGAAAAACTGGGCTTTTTGTTTCAGTACCCAGTACTTTTGTTTCAGTACCCAGTTTTTATTTTTATCTAAAAGCTCCGCCCCCAGTCGGTCTCAGACTCCTCACTGGCAGCCGAGCAACGCAGCTGAGGAGCCTCCCTGGTCGGCAGGGAGGGAGAGGAGCTGCTTCCTTTGAAATCCGGGAAATTTAAGGGATATGTACAATCCGGGATAGCAGCGGGAAACGGCATTGGAATAAGGGAGTTTCCCACACAAAAAAATGGGAGGGTTGACAGCTATGCTGGCAAACCAGCCAAAGATGGGAAAAGGCACTGGCTCAGCAGTCCGTCCCTTCTTCCACCTTCCAGGTCCGAGGCCTTTGCGGCACCTACAACTGGAACCAGCAGGACGAGTTCACCACGCCGGAGGGAGACTTGGAGTCCAGCGCCGCCGCTTTCGCCAACCGGTTCCGCATCTCGCACGACTGCCCCTCCTCCGGCACGTTCCCTTTGGACCCCTGCAGCATGTACGCCCAGCGGAGGCAGTTTGCAGAGGCCGCTTGCGAGGTCCTCCACAGCCCACCCTTCCAGGTAAGAGAGGAGGGCATGCAGCCCGCTAGCGGGGAGGACATGGAGCCCTGAAGCCGCGGCAAAAGCAGGGGATTTATCCGGGCAAGACTCAGGCCCCATGTCCTTGAGGGAGATCTCATCCCAATCTCAAAAATCTGCCATCCATCTTCATGCTCTTCTTTTGTGGTTCCTAAACTGGTTGGTGCTGCCCTCTGTGGGGTGGTGAGATTACCTAGGGAAGCCCTAAGAGGCAAGGGGGTGGCAATCCAGTCAGATGGGTAGGGTACAAATTATTATTATTATTATTATTATTATTATTATTACTAGGTCTGGCCTGCTAAGTAGACCTTGTTTCCTTGAGTAAAGAGTTAACTTCACTGACACCGTGTAAGTTATTAGTGACCTGCTCCTGGCACCTGCTGCTAATAATAATAATAATAATAAACAATAATAATAATTTATTTATTTATACCCCGCCCATCTGGCTGTGTTTCCCGAGCCACTCTGGGCGGCTCCCAACAGAATATTAAAAACACAACTAAACATCAAACATTGAAAACTTCCCTAAACAGGGCTGCCTTCAGATGTCTTCAAAAAGTCAGAGAGTTGTTTATTTCCTTGACATCTGATGGGAAGGCGTTCCACAGGGCGGGCGCCACCACCAAGAAGGCCCTCTGCCTGGTTCCCTGTAACCTCGCTCCTCGCAGGGAAGGAACCGCCAGAAGGTCCTCAGAGCTGGACCTCAGTGTCAGGGCAGAATGGTGGGGGTGGAGACGCTCCTTCGGGTATTATTTATTATTTATTATTTATTATTTATTATATTTATTCAGTCCTTGCAATTGTCTAATTGGGGCAACAGTTGCTGGCCTCACTAGGTCTGACCTCCTAAGTAAACCTTGTTTCCTTGAATAAAGAGTTAACTTCACCGACACTGTGTATGTTATTAGTGCCCTGCTCCTGACACCCGTCCCTGGCACTATCTATTGCTTTTTGCTGCATTTTCACGTTAATATCTTTGGCACTTGAGCAGGTCATAATAAGCGGCTGGGCCTGCCTCAAGCCACCTCTGCGTCCTGGAAAAACCAGGCCGCTTGCTCATGCCAGCCCCCCCTTCTCCCGCCTCGCAGGCCTGTCACGACGTGGTGGAGCAGGACCCATTCTACCAGCTCTGCCTCTACGACGTGTGCGGCTGTTCCGCCGGCAAAGACTGCCTGTGCGGCGCTGTGGCCGCCTACGCCAGGCAGTGCGCCCAGGAAGGAGCCCCCGCCGCCTGGAGGAACCAGAGCTTCTGCCGTGAGTTTCCTGGGGGGAGGCAGGGGGCAGGTGTGTTTGTCGTGCTGTTGGGGCAAGTGCCAAGATGGCAGTGCCCGCAAGGGGTAGGATGGAGAATAGGGGTGGGCGACGAGAAGCTCATGCAGCGGTTCCACAAAGTGGGTGGTACCTGTCCCTGGGTGGTGGTGGGATTATTTGGGGGGGCACTTAAGGGGCAAGGGGGCAGCTGGAGGTGGGTTCCCCCGAGCACATTGATCCTCCAGGTTTGCAGCGTTCAGGAGCCAATTTGTTCATTAACTGAGCCGTTTGGGAACCAAGGTACCACTGTATCCCATATGTTTTTGCATCCATTCTTCCTTTGCTGGGACATCTGCTTCTTTCCATTTTGGGGCAAGTAACATTCTTGCCGCTTTTAGTAGAATACATAAATATGTTTCTATATAGTTTAGGTAGTTCTGTCCCTATAATTCCCAAAAGAAAAGTTTCTGGTGTTTTTTTACAAAGGTTATTTTGAACACCTTTTTCAATTTATTATATATCGTTTCCCAATAAGCTTTAACCTTACTACAAGACCACCAGATATGAGAAAAAGCATTTAGTTTCGTTGCTCATGTGCAGGAGCTGAATAGGCAAACAAACTATCATATTCATTCATATTAATTGTCTAAATGAACAAAACGTAAAAAAGAAAGACAGTCACGGGGGAAAATTGAACAAAAAGGAGAGCCTTAGGCCCTGCCGTGACAACCCTGAAACGAGATACTGGGATATAAGAGTGTTAAACTAAAGTAAACGTTACTTTAACACTCTTATATCCCAGTATCTCGTTTCAGGGATTGTCACGGCAGGGCCTAGGGCTCTCCTTTTTGTTCATGTGCAGGACCTGGCAAGCGGATAGCTGATGGTTAAGGATAAATCAGTTTAAAAGCAACAAAAAAACTATTGTAATGTAATTGAAAGGAATGGAAAGCTAGAAATGACTAAGGAGGATAAAGCAGCAACAAGAGAAAAGTTTGGTCACATCAAGAATGGAGTCCGGGAAGCCAGTTTTGGCAGAAATTGTATGAATTTGTCCTAATTTGTGGCTGATTTTGTAAAATTTGGGAAACTAATAAAAACAATTTGGCCACATACACACAAAATAATCTTTCGTTGCTGTTCAGCCGCCCTGAGCCCGGTTTTTAAATCGGGAAGGGCGGGGTATAAATAAATTATTATTATTATTAATAATAATAATAATAATACCCCCCCCCCCGTTCAGCCCGGACACTGAGATCCAGCGCCGAGGGCCTTCTGGCGGTTCCCTCATTGCAAGAAGCAAAGCTACAGGGAACCAGGCAGAGGGCCTTCTCGGTGGTGGCGCCCGCCCTGTGGAACGCCCTCCCATCAGAGGTCAAAGGAAACAACAACTACATGACATTTAGAAAACACCTGAAGGCAGCCCTCTTTAGGGAAGCTTTTAATCTGTGATGTGTTGATGTATTTTAATGTTTACTGGACGCCGCCCAGAGTGGCTGGGGAGACCCGGCCAGATGGGCGGGGTAGAAATAAATTATTATTATTATTATTATTATTATTATTATTATTATTAAACTGTGCTGAAGACCCCGACAGCTTCCCTGAAGACCCAGTGTCACCCCGATGGCTCCCTGACTTTCCCCCTTTCCCCACAGCGGTACAGTGTTCCGGAGGGCAAGTCTATGGGGAATGTGCGCCACCTTGCAGAACGACTTGCGCCGACCTGCGCTTGGGCCCCTGCCAGGATCTGGACCACATCTGTGTGGCCGGCTGCAACTGCCCAGAGGGGACGGTGCTGGACGACGGCGGGCAGTGCGTCCAGCCTGCCATGTGCGCCTGTGCACATGGGGAAGATGCGCACCCCCCTGGCAGCAGGATCCAGAAGGGTTGCAATACCTGGTACGTGTTGCAGCGGCAGCTGGGAGGCGAAGTGTTTGGAGCGGGGCATATTTGGGATCTCAGCAGGGGCACCGGCAATGGCAACGGCCTCTGGTGGAGTGGAAGGAGGTGTTTGATGAAATCACCCTGTGTCCTGTCTCTGGCTGCCCTACGGGATAGGTTGGTTTCATTGAATGTCTCGGCCACGTGATCTCGGCTGACGCGCGATAACCTGCGGGGTGTTTGTAACGTGAGTCTAAGGAGAGGCATGGTGTTTTTAGGATATGGGGTTTTATTTACACATACTTACAACCTGAGCATTAAGAAGGTGGTGGTGGGGCTCACAGCATTAGCACCCCCAAAAAATCTCGCTTCTCCATTAGTCACGGCTTTGGATCCAGTACAGAGCAAGCAGGTCTCTGTGTCTCCAGCTTCATATATAATTTTTTTCAAATTAAAAATTTACAAAATAAAAAATAAAAAAATTCCTTCCAGTAGCACCTTAGAGACCAACTAAGTTTGTTCTTGGTATGAGCTTTCGTGTGCATGCACACTTCTTCAGATACACACTAAGAACAAACTTAGTTCTCTTAGGTCTCTAAGGTGCTACTGGAAGGAATTTTTTTATTTTGTTTCGACTACGGCAGACCGACACGGCTACCTACCTGTAACTAAAAATTTACAGTCACCTATCCAACATACAACATAAAAACAAGATTCCAAGGAATCTCTTGCACTTCCCTCCTCCCCTTTGTGGGTCTAATAATAATAAAATAATAATAATAATAATAATATATTTATTTACACCCCACCCATCTGGCTGAGTTTCCTCCTGCATCTTTTATGATAATCCAAATCTTTTACCTCTCCATTGTGTCCAAAATTCACCATTAAGCTGCAAGTGATATTCCAATCCTACTAACAATTTTTTTTACTGTTTACAATGGTCTAAGTTATAAATTTCCCATATTCCTTATTAAAATTTTGGTCTTCCTGATTTCTGAATCTTCTGGTCCTTTTAGCCATTTCGGCACAATCCGTCAACTTGATCTGCCATTCTGTGTCTCCAGCTTCCAGCTCAGCTCTCTGGCTCCTAGCAGCTAGGTGAGGGGGTGGAAGGAAGCCCCTGCCATTAGCCTGGAAGGCTCCATCACTTAGCTGCAGCTCTTGCAATCTGGCCACTCCTTTTGGGATGCTGAGGAGGACACAAGCAGCCAGCTATGGCCATCACCTGACAAAGAAACACGTCTGACTACTTCTGCAAGTTCCTCTTTTAGATTCTAACCAGATTCAGGACCCCAATAATTGGAAGGGACTCAGGGCATCGTCTAGACGGACCCCTCCAAACCTGCAACAATATTTCCGGCCCCCAGGAAGCCCCAAACCTTGATTTTTAACTTGGTTGCTTTTTGTTCCCAATTCGAGGAAGCTGGCTATGCTCTGGTAAGAGAGTGGCTGCTCAGGGGGGTGGCAGAGGGACGCACCCCCCCTCCTCCCTTTTCCAAAAGGACACTTGGAAGCTGGCATTGTTTGCATAAAGGACATCCCACCTCTCTCTGCACCCCTTCACTCACAGTATGTTTCCGAGCACAATGCAAAGTGTTGGTGCTGACCTTTCAAGCCCTAAACGGCCTCGGTCCAGTATACCTGAAGGAGCGTCTCCACCCCCATCGTCCACCCCTGACACTGAGGTCCAGCTCCGAGGGCCTCCTGGCGGTTCCCTCCCTGCGAGATGTGAGGTTACAGGGAACCAGGCAGAGGGCCTTCTTGGTGGTGGCACCCTCCCATCAGATGTCAAGGAAATAAATAACTATATGACTTCTAGAAGACATCTGAAGGCAGCCCTGTTTAGGGAAGCTGTTAATGTTTAATAGATTATTGTCTTTTAACATTCTGTTGGAAGCCGCCCAGAGTGGCTGGGGAAACCCAGCCAGATGGGCGGGGTATAAGTAATATATTATTACTAGTATATTAAGCCCATTTAGAAAATGGGCGCTAGCCGGAGCCAGAGCAGCAGGAGCCGGGGGACTGGGAGGCTTCGGCGGGGGCGACCGGCTGGCCCAGCGCGCAGTTGCCAGCAGGACTGCGGGGGAGGTAGCCGTAGCCCGAGTGCCTCCCACGCCTCCGGAAGAAACCGGAGGCAGAATCCCGGTGGGGGGCGCGGCTTTGCGCCGCACCAGCGGCGCTGCCCTGACGACGCGCGTGCGCCGCCGCTCCTCTCGGACACCCCCCCCCCTCAGCACAGGAATCGCTTAGGGCTAGCTCCTGTTTGCCAAGTGCCTCCTGGAAGCCCACAGGCCGACCCCCCCTCAAAAAAACCTCTGGTGTTCCTGGCATTTACAGGTATACGCTCCCTAGACATGGAGGTTCCATTGGGTTTGTCTGAATCCTTTTTGCTCCTATAGGTGGCGGTGATGGTGACTGGCAGCTCCCTCTTCAGCCACCCAGTCCCCCTCCCCTCCCTCTCCCGCATGTTCTTGCGGCGGGGGCTTCTCTTGAGGAGGTTTCCCCCTCCCCGAGTCTTCAATACCCCCAAAGAGGGTTGGACACTCTGGGAGGGTCTTCCCTCCGCTGTCGGAGGCAGGATTATTAATTATATCCTTGCCCCTGACCTGCGTTTCAGCGTCTGTGTGAACGGGGCGTGGAACTGCACAGAGCAGAGCTGCCCCCAAGCCGTCCTGTGCCCAGGGGAGCTGGTCTATGCCTTTGGCTCCTGCCTGCGGAGCTGTGACAGTCCCGAGGGGAACCTCAGCTGCGCCGGCTTCTCGGATGGCTGCGTCTGCCCCCCTGGCACCGTCTACTTGGTGAGTCCTTCCCTGGCACTGCCCTGCTCAAAATCCCTGTTGCCTCTCTTCGCTTCCCTGCCCAGGCGGAAGGAGGTGGGCTCTCCTTCATTGGGTGCTTCGAAGGAGAGGTTGGGTGGCCCTCTGTTAGCTGTGATTCCTGCATTGCCGGGGGCTGGACTGGAAGACCCCCAGGGTCCATCCCAGTTCATACCTCATGTTGCGAATGCTGTGGGTTACGTTTTTTCGGGTTGCGCTCACGCCGAACCTGGAAGTATCGGAACGGGTTACTTCCAGGTTTCGGCGCTCGCGCATGCGCACAGATCACGTTCGCAGCCCGAGCGTCCACTGTATTCATTTGAGGTGCTCAAAGTTGTATATCCACCTGCCAGGGATTCCTCAGCTGAGATTCCTCCATTGCAGGGGGTTGACTTGGGCATGGGTAGGCAAACTGAGGCCCAGGGGCCAGATCCGGCCTAATTGACTTCTCAATCTGGCCCATGGGAATAAGCGTGTTTTTACGTGAGTAGAATGTGTCCTTTCATTTAAAATGCATCTCTGGGTGATTTGTGGGGCATAGGAATTCGTCCATTTTTTTTCTTTCCCCAAAATATAGTCCGGCCCCCCACAAGGTCAGAGGGACAGTGGACTGGCCCCCTGCTGAAAAAGTTTGCTGACCTAGGGGGTCCTTTCCAACATTACAATCCTATTGTCAGCGACTGGGCAGGGTAGGAATGGTGGAGACCGCCTCCCCAGCCTGATCTTTCCAGAGAAGAGGAAGACGGTTCAGAATCACAACAGCGGTTTGAGGGAGGTCACAGCTCAGATGAAGGGAAAAGTTGGGAAATCATAGGAGAGGAGGAGGAGGCAGAACTGGAGCAGCAGCTGGCTGACAAGTCGTCGCTAGAAAGCTTTCCAGGCCCTGCATCTCCCAGAACACGGCGAGCCTTAAAAGTAGGAGAGCAAAGAGCTCAAAGACAGGGCACTTAGCGGCACCTGTAGAGGAGGTGATGATGATGATAGATGAAGAAGTGGGAGAGAAGAGGGTGGAGCTTTACTCGGGACAACGTGTGCTGGTCCCGTGGGTTACCTGAGAGGTGAGGTCCAAGTCCAGTCTGTGGTCAGAGGTGCAACGTAGAGACAGTCCGTAGTAGCTGAAGCTGGGTGCAGGGCAAGGAGTCAGGTGAAGTCAGGAACACGTAGGCAGGCAGGGAACCAGGGCGGGTCAGGAGCTCAGGCAGGAAAGCAAGACAAGTCTCAAGCAGGAACTGGCAACCAACAATGCTGCTCCCACAACTTGGGGCTGGGGCTGGCCGGCTTTTATCTGCCCCGAGGCATAGGGCGGCCCCGATCCTCTGGTGACTCGCCTCCACTGGCTTGGAGGCGAGCACTCCTCCTGCGGGAACTCAGTTCCCTTCGCCTCTCTGCCCTGAGCCCCTGCAGCTCAGGAGAGGCTGGAGGATTACCGGACCCAGAGGCAACCTCAGCTTCCCCTGACAGGGCTGGGAGTGGAGCACCTGCAGGCAATGGGTCCTCCATCCCATCAGGAGCCAGAGCAGACTCAGCTGATGCCTGCACCTGAGGATCCAGCACAGGTGAGGGCCCTTCAGACTCAGGCCCCAGCCCCGGCTCTGCTGGTTCTGGAGGCAGGGGATCCTGTGCAGGCTGGGATCCCTCAGGTTCAGCATCTGTCTGAATCCCAGGCCATCACACAACGCCATTATCCAAGAGGCTGTGTTCTAAAGCCTCTCTCTGTAAATATTGAATAAAAAGTGGATGGTAAGAAACTTTCCCTGGTCTTTGTATGTTCCTGGGCAAGTGGCCGAGGGAGTTGCTTGCAGCCGCCTGACCCCTACGGTTCTGTGACCACACGTGGATGAGGAGGACCTTCTCACGTCTCCCTGCTGGTTCCTTCTTTCAGAACGAGCGCTGTGTCTCCCCGGAGGAGTGCCCTTGCCACCACAACGGCCGGCTGTACCAGCCCAATGACACCATCACCAAGGACTGCAACACGTGGTAAGGACTCAGCCAAGCCTGCTGTGCTGTGCTGGCTGCCACAGACTGGTTGGACGCAGAGGAATTGGGTGGGGGTGGTAGCAGCTGGGGAACCCTCAAGGAAAGAAGAAGGCTCAGAGCCCATGGAGGGGTGGTGGGGCGACGCTGACTGGTCAGAGGGAGAAGATGGAGCAGACTGGGAAGAGGAGGTGTTGGAAGCTGAGGAGGCAACAGGGCTTAGTGAGCGAGGAGAGTCTGTGGCAGAGAGAAGTCTAGAATTGGAGGCAGAAGCTGAAAAAGGAGAGGAGGGAGACCAAGAGGCAGAGATGGGTCTGGATGGGGAAGAAGCCAGGGTGTCTCCTCCTCCTCTTACGACAAGCTCCCCACCTTTGGTCTCCCAGAACCAGAAAAGGCATGAAGTGGAAGGAGCAAAGGCAGATAACACTGGCATAGTCTCAGATTGCTGGAGAAGGATCTGGCAGAGGAGGAGCCTTAGTGTCAGGCTTTGGGGAATCTGCTTCCTCCCCTGTGGCAGTAAATAAGAAGATCAAACAAAAGGAACGCCTTACCAGTTAGATTCTATAATAATCACAGTGAGATACAAAAGAACACATCTCCCTAGAAATGGCGGCGCTCCCAATTAAGGCATACCCCCCGTCCCTATTAATCTACGTCACTCCTATATCTTGTAATCTGAGCTTGTACCCTCTGCTCTTTCTGTTCTGAGACTTTCTGAACTCTTCTCGACCTTGGGGAGGGTGGTGGAGAAATGCTGTCCAACGGCTGTGAATCTGTTAACCCTTTCTCTCCCAGTGTTTCTTCTTGTCCTAGCTGTTCCCCATCCAGTATTTCCCAGCTTCTGCCTTCTGAGCTATGCCCCTCTGCAAACCACTGTTCCAAATCTATGCAGTCCTCCTGTTCCTGGGAAGATTCAGGATCAGGGGGAGGGGGGTGGCTCCCACCATTCCTCCTCAGTGCAGCCCTCATCAGCACAGTCCCTGACACTTAGGCAGCTGTGGGGAGGCAGGGACCTTCAGTCTCCACAGCTGCCTCATAGGGGCAAGACCTACCTAGGAGAGTTGCTGTGCTCATTTGACCTGGCACTCCTGTGCAGATCCTGGTTTTGCTAATAAAGAGTTAACTTTGCCTTCTCCGTGTGATTTACTGCTGGCTTGCTCCTGACATTGGCTGCAGACCCATGGCATGAGAGGTGCTTGGCTCAGCGCCCACCACCTTGTGGTCCCTCCTTCCCCTTCCTTGCAGCATTTGCCGAAACCGGCACTGGGACTGCAGCCGCCACCACTGCGCCGGGACGTGCGTAGCCACCGGGGACCCCCACTACATCACTTTCGACGGGCGGACCTACACCTTCCTGGGTGACTGTGAGTACATCCTGGCCCGGGAGAGCAGCGGGGCCTTCACCGTCACCGCCGAGAATGTGCCCTGTGGCACCAGCGGCACCACCTGCACCAAATCCGTCGTGGTGCTCATTGGCAACACGGTGGTCCACCTGCTCCGAGGTAATTAAAGGGGAAAGAGACGGGTATCGTGCCCACTCTGCCCAGCTCATGCCCTCCTGATATTGGCTTTCTCTGTCCACACCAGGAAAAGACGTGACCGTGAACGGGGTTTCGGTGCGCCCCCCGAAAACGTATAGTGGGAATGGCCTGACCCTTGAGAGAGCAGGACTCTTCCTCTCGCTCATCTCCCAGCTGGGGCTGACAGTGCTCTGGGATGGAGGTGAGACCGGGCGAGAGGGGTGCCAACTTTAATAAAATATTGGGGGGCAGGTAAGCCCTGTTGACATCCAGAGGGAGTTGTTAGGGCAGCTGGCTAGCCCCCAGCTGTATCAGGCCCTCCCCGGCCAAATTCCGATGTCTGGTGCAACGAAAATAGTGACTCATGCTTCTCTGAATCCTCTGAGAGCCGAGCACACTCTATTGGCAGATCCCTCTGTGCAGAACAGAAGTGGCACGAGAGGCTTGTAGGAGCATATTTGCAAGCAAGATTTATTGAGCATAAATCAGGACAGATAAAGACATGGCGTCTCTCCTTCATCTTCACAGAGTAAAAGCAAAAGCTATACACAAACGGAAATTCCCGGCAATCTGTGCTGGTGTGTAAACAGACATGTGACACATGTAAAAGCCCCATGTCTGCAGCTTAAGGTGGAATGGAATCTAAACAAGCCCCACCCCACGCATGCACATCATTTGAATGTTAATGCTCATCAACTTTGGACTGCGGCCTCCTCAAATATTTTATTGGGAGGGTGATTACCCCTCGGCCCCTAGGAGTTGGCTCCTATGCATTGTGGGCCACGCTCCTTCCTTCTTGACCTTTAATAAAGTACAGAGTTAAACAGTTCTTGAGAAAGTTGGAGGAAAGAAACATGGTTTATAGTCTAAATATAAGAGCAAAATAAACGACATATAATTGCAAAATAAACAGAGATAAATGTATCCAATCGATCTTGTTCTGGACTGTTTTCCTAACCTGGTGAATATTGATCAAAACAGAGGCTTCCGGCCTTCTCTGTTAAGCTTTTCCAACAATTTCAGGTTTGTATCCTGGGTCCTTGTTTCAGGTTTATGCGCTATTTGCAAGAGGGCTCTAATTTCAGTTCTTCCTTAGTTCTCCCCTCTCCCTCCCCATCTTCCAATTTTCCTTACATGCCATTTTTTCATTCCCCTGCCAACCTTTGAGCCAATAAGGAGTAAAATTTCTCTTTTTCCTTACTTGCCATATTCCGAGGCTGAGCTTTTGACTCACCTGTGCAAAATTTCCTCTTAAATGCTTTTAACCTCCCTATGCAAATCCTTCTCCTATGAACTTTTACTTTCCCTGTGAACTTTTGATCTTCCTGTGCAGAAGAAGCTCTAAAGCACAGAGCAACTATTTTACAACCCTAAAAAACCAAACACAGGGTGGCTGAAAGTCCTGTTTCTTCATCTTTTTTAAAATGAAAAAAATTGTGAGGTGGTGGTGGAGAGAACTTAGGAACAGAAAGGGAGAATGAAGTTTAAAAATAAGTCAGGATGGATTCCTTTTATTTTGACTCCAAGAGGCTGTGAGTGAGCTGTTCCCCCTCTCTGTGCAGGCACCCGCATCTACATCAAACTGGACCCCATGTACCAAGGCCGCATGTCAGGTCTGTGTGGGAACTTCGATGGGGACACTGAGAATGATTTCACCAGCCGGCAAGGCATTGTGGAGCCCACAGCAGATCTCTTTGGCAACTCCTGGCGCGTCAGCCTGCTCTGCCCTGAGGTCAACAGCGAGGATTTTGAGCACCCTTGCACGGTACGCCCAGATCAGCTGCCCAGTTGGAGTCAAATCTCCGTTTGGGCTGATCCACATTTACCTCTTTATGGGCCTGGTCCACGCTTTAAAGTTCTGTGTCCCCGCACCCTTTTTAACTCCAGAGCTTTCCCCATGAAAACCCGCTCTCTAGCACTCCATCAGAGCAAATGTCAATCTGCAGAAAACCTGTACAGTGGTATCTCTGGTTGCGAACTGGATCCATTCCAGAGACCCGTTCGCAACATGAAAAGCCCGTAACCTGAAGCGCTGCATCTGCGCATGTGTGCGGCGTGATTCGGCGCATGCACGCGACGTCATTTTGCGCTTCTGCGCATGCACGAATTGCCAAATCCGGAAGTAACCCGTTCCGGTACTTCCGGGTTCAGCGCGTTCATATCCCGTGATGAACGCAACCTGAAGCAACCGTAACTAGAGGTACGACTGTATTGAAGTTTGCTCTGATGGAGTGCTAAAGAGAGGGTTTTCGGTGGGGGGGGGGGACTCCAACAACACTCAGTCATGGAGCTTGAAAGGTAAATGCATGCAACTGCGTTCCTGTACAATACAGAGAAATGTCACCATACGGGGACACGCTGGGGGAGGCTGGCAAGGTTTAACCTGTGGCTGCTGCTTGCAGTTGCAGCTGCATTTGGAATTCTGTGTACAGTCCTGGTTACCTCACTCAAAAAAGGATGTTCTAGAGTGGGGGGAAGACCAGAAAGGCACAGCCAAAATGATCAAGGGGATGGAGCGAATCCCCTGTGAAGAATGGTTGCAGCCTTTGGGACTTTTTAGTTTAGAGGAAAGAGGAGCAAGAAGCAACATGATAGAAGTTTACAAAATGACGCCTGGCATGGAGAAAGAGGGTATGCAAAAGTGTTTATTTCTCTCTCATTACACCGGAACTTGTGGACATATAACAAAGCCGAAATGTTGGATGATTCAGGACAGATAAAAGAAAATTCTTCTTCACGCAACACTTAGTTAAACTATGGAACTCCCTGCCGCAGGAGGCAGTGATGGCCACCAACCTGTAGGACAGGGGTCACCAACCTTTTTCAGCCATGGGCCTGTCCACCGTCCCTCAGACCATGTGGTGGGCCGGACTATATTTTTGGGGGGGGGGGAAATGAACGAATTCCTATGCCCCACAAAGAACCCAGAGATGCATTTTAAATAAAAGGACACATTCTACTCATGTAAAAACACTCTGATTCCTGGACTGTCCGCAGGCTGGATTGAGAAGGTGATTGGGCCGCATCCAGCCCACGGGCCTTAGGTTGCCTACCCCTGCTGTAGGATGGCCAGGATGGCTGTTGCTCTGCCTCCGCAGTCTGGAGGCACCGATCCAATACCAGTTGTTAGAAACTGCAGGAGGAGAGAGTAGCAACTTGCGCTCGGATCCTTTTCGCGGGCTTTTCAAAAGAGGCATCTGGCTGGCCCCTGTGAGAACAGGGTGCTGGACTAGGTGGGCCATTGGCCTGATCCAGCAGGTGCTTCTTATGAGGACTGGTGAAGATAGCGGCCCCTCTCACGTCTGTCTTTCTCCCTCCCACCACCAAGGTGAACTCTCACCGTGTGACCTGGGCCCGCAAGCGCTGTGGGGTCCTCTTGCAGGACCTGTTTGCCCCCTGCCACGAGGAACTCCCCTGCCAGCAGTTCTACGAGTGGTGCATCTTCGACGCCTGCGGGTAGGGGGCTGGCCAGTGATATATCGGTTATACCTTGATATTAATTTATTGATATATTAAACATTAAAAATGTTTAAGTCAGGGCTTCTCTGTTTTTGTTTTTTTTACTGATGTCCTTCTTTGTATCTTTGGTTTTAAATTGTATTTCTATAGGGTTGCCCTATTTCTAAAAGTAAAACCCCTGAAACCCACAGGTTGTTGAGCTGTTATTAGGAAGACACCAAAATTGTCGAGCTCTTTTTTAAAAACAAACCCACCTCAAAAATAGTGATTTTAAGCTTTTTGAGCGGTTTCTGCTGCGTTTTCCCATACATCCAGGTTTCCCCTGACATTTTGCCGGTTTGGCAAAATCTCCCCCCCATGCCGTTTTTACACCCGAAAACCAAGAACAGGTTAGGAATTTCCCTATCGTATGGCAAGCCTAATTTAGGGTACATCCCCCCCTTTTCATTTATCTTACTATTGTAAACCGCTTAGGGGGTTTGCATGTTAAGTGGTGTATAAATATTATTGGTGGTAGTGGTGGTAATCAGGGAGATTCACAGCCAGATACGAGGCCATCGGGGTAGGGAATGGGTCTTCCCCAAAAAGGGGCTTTAGAAATGATAACTTGGGGAGTTCTGAAAATGCATTTGGAACCTAGTGAGCTTTGGGGGGGGGGCTAGTCTTAGGAGGCTGTTCCTGAGTAAGGTAAAGGGGTAAAGGGACCCCTGACCATTAGGTCCAGTCGCGGACGACTCTGGGGTTGCGGCGCTCATCTCGCTTTATTGGCCGAGGGAGCCGGCGTACAGCTTCCAGGTCATGTGGCCAGCATGACTAAGCCACTTCTGGCGAACCAGAGCAGCACACGGAAACGCCGTTTACCTCCCCGCCAGAGCGGTTTCCTATTTATCTACTTGCACTTTGGCGTGCTTTCGAACTGCTAGGTGGGCAGGAGCAGGGACCGAGCAACGGGAGTTCACCCCGTCACGGGGATTCAAACCGCCGACCTTCTGATCGGCAAGCCCTAGGCTCTGGGGTTTAACCCACAGCGCCACCTGCGTCCCTTGAGTAGGAGTTCCTGAGTAGGAGACCCTATTGTGTCTCCTGTGTGGTGTGGTGTAGTGGTTAAGAGCGGTTAAGAGCCAGTGTGGTGTAGTGGTTAAGAGCGGTAGACTCTTAATCTGGGGAACCGGGTTTGCGTCTCCTCTCCTCCACATGCAGCTGCTGGGTGACCTTGGGCTAGTCCCACTTCTCTGAAGTCTCTCAGCCCCACTCACCCCACAGGGAGGAAGGGAAAGGAGAATGTGAGCTGCTTTGAGACTCCTTAGGGTAGTGATAAAGCGGGAGATCAAATCCAAACTCTTCTTCTTCTTCTTCCTCTACTGTCTCCCCCCCCCCATGGTGTGCCTACCTGCCCCTCCCTGACGTTCTTCTCCCCCCAGATGTGACTCCGGAGGGGACTGCGAGTGTCTCTGCACCGCCATCGCCACTTACGCAGAGGAATGCAGCCAGCGGGGAGTGCCTGTGCGCTGGAGGAGCCAGGATCTCTGCCGTAAGTCACGCTGCTTTTGTTTGGGGGCCTGGCAGTGGCCTCTGTGCGGGGCGGAGCCCCTTGCACACCCACTTTGCTGCCCAGCTGCGACACAACAGCCGTGCAATGTTGCCAGTGGGCCTTACTGTCCGGATGTTGCTGCCTCCACCCTCCCCCTTACCTGCAGCCCAGAAGGAAAGAGACCTGGGATGCACCAAGGCAGTTGAAAAATAAATAAATTCCGAGGCAATGCACCTAGCATCCTTTGGTCCAGCTGACAGAAGCGAGCCGGCAGTCAATCACACCTTGCAAGTTGGAGTGAAATCTTCATTAGCAAAAACATGTATTGTACAGGAGTGTCAGGCCTCCTAATGAGCACAGCTGCTGCTGCTGCTGCTGCTGCTGCTGCTGCTTTGGCGATCATTCGTAGCCGAGTAAGATTGTCTTCCATAAACACTGTTTTAACAGTGGGTCCACAAGTGACTGTGGAGGCCAATTCTGGATCCACATGTCCTTCCACAGTGGGGACATTGGTTTCCGGGCGGGAGTTGATCACGGTGTGGATTTGCCAAGCGTGCCTTCCTCTTAGCACGTTTCTCCCTTGCGTCCTGAGTTCGAGTGTCTTTAAAGCCCATGACACCTTTGGCAAAGGCTGTTCTCCAACTGGAGCGCTCACAGGCCAGTGTTCCCCAGTTGTCAGTGTTTATACTTCATTTTTTAAGATTAGCCTTGAAAGAGTCTTTAAACCTCTTTTGTTGACCACCGGCATTACGCTTTCCATTTTTAAGTTGGAAATAGAGTAGTTGCTTTGGAAGACGATAATCAGGCATCTGCATAACATGACCGGTCCAACGAAGTTGACATTGAAGAATCTTTGCTTCAACACTGGTGATCTTTGCTTCTTCCAGTCCACTGGCATTAGTTCTGGCAGGTCTTGCCGTCATGAAGCAGCTGCAAAGACTGAAGGTCCCCGCCTCCCCCAACTGTCTAAGTCCCTTCCTCTCCAAGGTTTCCCCCAAGCCATCAGAGACTGCGCCTGCACGGAGCCAACTTCTCCCCAGCCCTTTTCAGCCCTCTTCTGGTTCTGGGAGACAAGTGGGGAGGGGAGCTTGTCACAGCAGCAGGAGGAGACACCCTGAGCTTCTTCCCCAGCCAGACCCATCTCTGCCTCTTGGTCTCCCTCCTCTCCTTTTTCAGCTTCTGCCTCTGAGTCTGGACTCCTCTCTGCCACAGACTCTCCCCGCTCACTAAGCCCTGTTGCCTCTTCCGCTTCCGACACCTCCTCCGCCCAGTCTACACTCTCTGACCGCTCATTGTCGTCCCACCACCCCTCCGTGCGCTCTGATCCTTCTCCCATCTGGTTTCCCATCTGGTTCCTCCCCCCCCCATTCCTCTGCATCCAACCTGTCCCCAACAGTGGCGCACAAATTCCTGGGGAGAGCAGGGCTAGCCTTGTCTTGCAGTTTGCTCCTTTCCCCGGAGGACCTCGCGAAACCAGACCCCCCACCCCCCAGGGAGACTTACCTGGCTCCTTCATTACATTCCTCTTCACCTAGGCCTTTGGCTGATTCCGCAATCTTTGGCCTTTTAAATGTATCAGGTGTGTTATTGTATTAAAAACTTCCCTAAGCAGGGCTGCCTTCAGGTATTTTCTAAATGTCAGGTAGTTGTTTATCTCTTTAACCTCTGCTGGGAGGGTGTTCCACAGGGCGGGTGCCACTACTGAGAAGGCCCTCTGCCTGGTTCCCTGTAACTTGGCTTCTTGCAATGAGGGAACCGCCAGAAGGTCCTCGGCGCTAGATCTCAGTGTCCGGGCTGAACGGTGGGGGTGGAGATGCTCCTTCAGGTATACAGGACCAAGGCCGTATAGGGCTTTAAAGGTCAGGACTAACACTTTGAATTGTGCTCGGAAACGTACTGGGAGCCAATGTAGATCTCTCAGGACCGGTGTTATGTGGTCCCAGTGGCCACTCCCAGTCACCAGTCTAGCTGCCGCATTCTGGATTAGTTGTAGTTTCCGGGTCACCTTCAAAGGTAGCCCCACGTAGAGCGCATTGCAGCAGTCCAAGCGGGAGATAACTAGAGCATGCACCACTCTGGCGAGACAGTCTGCGGGCAGGTAGGGTCTCATCCTGCGTACCAGATGGAGCTGGTAGACAGCCGCCCTGGACACAGAATTAACCTGCGCCTCCATGGACAGCTGTGAGTCCAGAATGACTCCCAGGTTGTGCACCTGATCCTTCAGGGGCACAGTTACCCCATTCAGGACCAGGGAGTCCCCCACCCCCGCTCGCACCCTGTCCCCCCAAAACAGTACTTCTGTCTTGTCAGGATTCAACCTCAATCCGTTAGCCGCCATCCATCCTCCAAATAAGTAAGCAAGCAAACATTTCCCTCTCTCCCTGCTCAGCCATGCAGTGTGACTATGGGCTGGAGTACCACGCCTGCGGCCCAGCCTGCCCCCCCACCTGCAAGAACTTTGGCCTGGAGGGGGCCGAGCACTGCAGCGGAGAGGCCCTTTCCTGCGTGGAGGGATGCTTCTGCCCGGAGGGCAAAGTGCTGCATGGTAAGATGGCTGGGGGGGGGGGTGGTTGGCAGAGGAAGGGTGTGAGGTGGAAGGATCAGGCTCCCTTGGAAGGCGGTGGGATCTCCTCCTTTTTGCAGGCTTTTAAGCAGAGGTCAGGGGATCACCTATTACGGATGCTTTCGCTGCGGCTCCTGCATTGAAGGGGGTAGGACTAGATAGCCTTTGGGGGTCCCTTCCAATTCGACGATTCTAAGAGGCATTGGGTCCTTGCGCTGAAGAAGGTTGCAGAGGGTCAGTTGGTGTGCGGGAAGAGCAGCACTAGACTGCTACTTCCATCCTCACTTTTTAAATATATTTATTTATTTTAAGTTTTTACAAATATCGTTTACATTCAAATATGCATATTTTTATAGTCAGTTTTATACGTATCTAGGATTCCCTGAGTCCTTGGACTTCCCTCCACCCTCCTGTGGTTTCCATAGTACTTCATTTTATACTGCATCCTATAATATTATCCAAATTGCATTCAAATTTCCATTTATAACCATAGAATTATTACATTACAAGTGTTACGTTAATCCTGCTAACGTTTTTAACTGTGTTCTTTAAGATAATCTATAATTTTTTTCGATTCTTTATTAAATTGGTTTCTGATTCTCCCTGTCAATTTTGCCATTTCGGCATAGTCCATCATCTGGATTATCCATTCTTCTCTGGTTGGAACTTGATCATCCTTCCATCTCTGGGCGGCTACTACCGTCCTCCCTGGCCATCAGCCATCATGAGAAATCCCTGGATGGATGGATGAAAATCCTAGAATTGTAGAGTTGGAAGGGTCCTGAGGGTCATCTAGTCCAACCCCCTGCAAGGCAGGAGTCTTTTGCCCAACGTGCGCCTCGAACCCACAACCCTGAGGCTACAAGTCTCGTGCTCTACCCACTAAGCTATCCACCTGGGTACAAACCGAAATGCCTCTCCGCCATTCCTGCAGCAACCTGACAGCGCTCCCGCAAGCGTTGAGATCCCCCCCAAGGAGTTCTGCTCAGGGAGGAGGGGGCTAAGGAGGGCTACCAGCCATGACAGTTGTGCTCTGCTCCCCACACTTGGAGGCAGCAACGCTTCTGAGCACCGGTTGCTGGAGGGCAGGGGCGGAGCAAGGGGTGCGTTGGGGGCGGTCCGCCCCGGGTTCCACCCTGAGGGGAGGTGACACTCGGTGCGCCCCCCACAACGTCCAAGCCTACAGCGAGCCCCACCGCCTGGTAAAAAGCCTCGCTCCGCGGCTTGCTCGCTCACCCGCTCAGCGCTTTGCTTCCTTCCCGCTCCGGCTGTGGGCAGAGGTGAGGGGCAGGCCAGGGAGGGCGTCAGCGGCCCAAGAGAAGCATCCCCTCCTGCCTCTCGCCTCTGCCCGCAGCCCGAGCAGGAAGGAAGCAAAGCGCGCACCGGGCGGCAGGGCAACGGCGCCTCCTAAGCCGCCCAGTAAAAAGCCTCGCTCCATGGCTTACTCGCAGTTTGCCAGCGCCGCCGCCAGCAACCCGCTACGTAGCGCGCATACACAGCGTCGATACGTAGCTACGCTGTGCATGCGTGCTACGTAGCAACGCCCCACCCCCGGGTGCTCGTTGTGTTTGCCGCTCCAGGTGCCTGAACGGCTTGCTACGCCTCTGCTGGAGGGGAGAGTGTTGCTCTTGTGCTCTGGTGCTCTGGTCCTGCTTGCGGGTTTCGAACCCGGGGCCGGCCACGGTGAGAAGAGGCTGCCGGACTCGATGGGCTGTTGTTGGCCTGATCCAACAGGGCTCTTCTGATATTCTGCTGTTCCTTCCCTGCCAGGCGGCCGCTGCATCGACCCCTCCGAGTGCCCTTGCTACTGGGAGGGCACTCTGTTCCCACTGGGAGCCCTGGTGGTGCAGGAATGCAGGAACTGGTAAGTCCCTAAAGGCTGGCAGATGGGGAGAATTGTCTACCTACCAGTGCATGCACCTAAGACTCCTCAGACCCACAACACCTTTACAGGGGAGGTGTAAAAAGCAGGACGCGGGTGGCGCTGTGGTCTAAACCACCGAGCCTCTTGGGCTTGCCGATCGCAAGGTCGGCGGTTCGAATCCCTGCGACGGGGTGAGCTCCTGTTGCTCTGCCCCAGCTTCTGCCAACCTAGCAGTTCGAAAGCACACCAGTGCAAGTAGATAAATAGGTATCACTGTGGCGGGAAGGTAAACGGCATTTCCGTGCGCTCTGGTTTCCGTCACGGTATCCCGTTGCACCAGAAGCGGTTTAGTCATGGTAGCCACATGACCCGGAAAGCTGCCGGTGGACAAACGCCAGCTCCCTCGGCCTGAAAGCGAGATGAGCACTGCAATCCCATAGTCGCTTTTGACTGGACATAACTCGTCCAGGGGGTCATTTACCTTTTTTTACCTTTACAAGTGCAACATGAAGCAGTCCTCCGGTTGTGAAAACTTCGGGATATGGCTGGACCTCCGGAACGGATCCCGTTCACAACCAGAGGTACCACTGTATATATTTTATTTAGGTAAAGGTAAAGGGACCCCTGACCATTAGGTCTAGTCGTGACCGACTCTGGGGTTGCGGCGCTCATCTTGGTTTACTGGCCAAGGGAGCCGGCGTACAACTTCCGGGTCATGTGGCCAGCATGACTAAGCCGCTTCTGGCGAACCAGAGCAGCGCACGGAAACACCGTTTATCTTCCCGCCGGAGCGGTACCTATTGATCTACTTGCACTTTGACGTGCTTTCGAACTGCTAGGTGGGCAGGAGCTGGGACCGAGCAACGGGAGCTCACCCCGTCGCGGGGATTCGAACCGCCAACCTTCTGATCGACAAGCCTTAGGCTCTGTGGTTTAACCCACAGCGCCACCCGCATCGCACAACCGGAAGTACCACTGCATATATTTTATTTAGCTCTGTGTAAATATATTTTGCAAAGGAAGCCCCGCAAAGAGCACATTGTGGCAGCCCAGTCCTGCAGTAAGCAATGCGCGAATACTGTGGCCAACTTTTCCCGGTCCAGGAATAGCCATGGCATGCATGACCTCTCCTCGTGGCGCTGTCCGGAGCCTCAGACAGCCCCAGTGCCCACCTCACACCCATCCCACTGTTTCTGACGCTTCTCCCTTTTGCAGCTCCTGTGAGGCTGGCTTGTGGCAGTGCGTCGCCCCCCTAGAACCTTGCACCACACCGCCCCGCTGCGCCGAGACGGAGTTTGCCTGCCGTACAGGCGGGCGCTGCGTGCCCGGCGCCTGGGCGTGCGACAACGAGGACGACTGTGGGGACGGCTCGGACGAGTTCTGCACCTTGAGCTGTGCCCCTCACCAGTACCAGTGCACCAGCGGGCAGTGTGTGCCCTGGGGATACCGCTGCGACGGAACTGCGGACTGCCTGGACGGCTCGGACGAGAGGGACTGCCCTCTGCCCTCCTGCGCCCTGCAGGAGTTCCGCTGCGCCAACGGGCGTTGCATCCCCCGCGAGCATCTCTGCGATGGGGAGCTGGACTGCGGCTTTGCGGATCGCTCCGACGAGGCGGGTGAGCGTGGGGCAAGGGGAGGCACCCGGCACTCAGAGCAGCTGAAATGCAGGGGGGGGCGCAGGGAGAGATTACCAGCTGACCTGGGGGGGGGGCAAGTGGAATTCTGTCTGGAGTAAAGTGCGCATAAAAATGGGTATACAGGTGTCTCCCCACTTAGACGTGTTTGACTCTTGTATATGTGCGGCACCGGGAAATAATTAAGTAAATTGATTTAAACTGCAGAAAGGGCCTGAAAAGAGCAGGAAAGCTGCAAAAATGGTACAAAAAGGGACAGGGCCGTCTTAAGTATATCCGACGCCGTGGTGCAAAGATCCCTCCAGCGCCCCCCCTTTCCCAGAGTTGCCGACCTTTTTATGGCGCTGCCTGCAGCTTTGCAGGGCTGGAGGAGGTGGGCAGTGGCTGGAGGGCGGCTCCTCTGGCGGGGAAGAGGTGGAGGCTCCAGGCATGGCGCTGCTTTGGCGCGGCGGGTGAGGGCAGTAAGCTGATGCCAGGAGGTGCCGCGCCCAGCCTCCGCCTCTTCCCTGGCGCCCTCCAGAACTTGGCGCCCTAGCGCCCCACACCACTTGCCTCTATGGGCAAGACGCCCCTGAAAAGGGGAAGGCTAGCAACCCCACAAGCTTTTGCACTGACCTTTGAGGCCAGTGGAGAGTTGCAGTTTGAGGAAGGAGGTTTGGAGGGAGCAATTGTGGCGGAGTTTGGCAGATTTTGTGGGTGGTTGGCGGAGTTTGGCAGCCCGCAGTGGTCCTGGTGTGATGCAGCAGCTAAAAAAGCCAATGCAATTCTGGGCTGCATCCATAGGAGCATAGCATCTAGATCAAGGGAAGTAATAGTACCACTGTATTCTGCTCTGGTCAGACCCCACCTGGAATACTGTGTCCAGTTCTGGGCACCACAGTTCAAGAAGGATACTGACAAGCTGGAACGTGTCCAGAGGAGGGCAACCAAAATGGTCAAAGGCTTGCAAACGATGCCTTATGAGGAACGGCTTAGGGAGCTGGGTATGTTTAGCCTGGAGAAGAGAAGGTTAAGGGGTGATATGATAGCCATGTTCAAATATATAAAAGGATGTCATATAGAGGAGGGAGAAAGGTTGTTTTCTGCTGCTCCAGAGAAGCGGACACGGAGCAATGGATTCAAACTACAAGAAAGAAGATTCCACCTAAACATTAGGAAGAACTTCCTGACAGTAAGAGCTGTTTGACAGTGGAATTTGCTGCCAAGGAGTGTGGTGGAGTCTCCTTCTTTTGGAGGTCTTTAAGCAGAGGCTTGACAGCCACCTGTCAGGAATGCTTAGATGGTGTTTCCTGCTTGGCAGGGGGTTGGACTGGATGGCCCTTGGGGTCTCTTCCAACTCTACGATTCTATGATTCTCTGTCAACCAGATAAGTGGGTGGTTCCCCAGATGTGAGGGATGGGAGGCTGCCTGCTCTGAATGGGGCTACACTCCCTCTTAAGGAGCTGGTACATAACTCGGGGATATTGCCGGATCCTTTGCTGTCGCTCGAGGCTCAGGTGGCCTCAGTGGCCCGGAGCGCCTTCCATCAGCTGCACCCCAATCTGGACAAGGACAGCCTAACTTCCATTGCTGATGCTCTGGTAACCTCTAGGATAGATTACCGCACCTTGTGATGTGTGGGGCTGCCTCTGA
This sequence comes from Darevskia armeniaca, assembly GCA_034641395.1. Lineage (NCBI taxonomy): Eukaryota > Metazoa > Chordata > Lepidosauria > Squamata > Lacertidae > Darevskia > Darevskia armeniaca. Next base: position 754,284 of record JAWWNF010000121.1, read on the forward strand.
AGACGGTTCAGAAACTTCAGCTGGTGCAGAATTCGGCCACCAGGTCGCTCACAGGAGCAAGGCAGTTTGAATATATTACACTGACCCCAGCCTGGCTGCCAATTAGCTTCCGGGCCCAATTCAAAGTGCTGGTTTTGACCTATAAAGCCTTAAACGGCTCAGGACCGCAATGGCTCAAGGTCCACCTCTCCCCATATAAACCATCCCGAAATCTGTGTTCATCATCGGAGGCCCTTCTGTGCTTTACCAGCTTCACTGGCTCCTGGTGGAGTACAGGATCAGGTTTAAGGTGCTGGTTTTGACCTTTAAAGCCCTATGCGGCCTAGGACCCTTGTACCTACGGGACCGCCTCTCCCGGTATGCCCCGCAAAGGACCTTAAGGTCCACAAATAACAACTTGTTGGAGGTCCCGAGCCACAAGGCTGTTAGACTGGTGTCAACTAGGGCCAGGGCCTTTTCTGTACTGGCCCCAACTTGGTGGAACGCTCTGTCACAAGAGACCAGGGCCCTGCGGGATTTGACATCTTTCCGCAGGGCCCGCAAGACAGAGCTGTTCCGCCTGGCCTTCGGGTCGGACTCAGTCTGATGTTTTTTCCTCCCCTTGTGGTTTTGATTATGGGCAATAAATGAAGCGGCATTTTAAATTTTAAATTGGCTTTTTAACCTGTATTTTAATTAACGGTTTTTCTTTTTATACTTTATTGTAATTTTACTGATGTTAGCCGCCCTGAGTCCGGTTTCGGCTGGGAAGGGCGGGGTATAAATAAAATTTATTATTATTTTATTTATTCTCTGTGTGCCTCTTCCATGAAAGGTCTGCAGAGTGGCAACACAAGAACGGGGCCTTTTCTGCAGTGGCTCCCCGTCTATGGAATGCTCTCCCCAGGGAGGCTCGCCTGGTGACTTCCTTATATACCTTTAGGCTCCAGGCAAAAATGTTCCTCTTTAACCAGGCCTTCAGCCATTAGACAATCCATGACCTTTTAAAAGTGTGTTGGGACGGGGGCAGGACTGTTATTATGACTTTCCCCCGTGATTTTTTAATTTGTCTTTTCTTATTATGCTATGTAAATTATGCTTTTGATGTTGTGCCTCTTTGGATCAAGGGTGGCGTGTAAATTGCAGAGATAATAATAAATAATAAAAGACCCCCTTCTCAGGCTGTGGGCCCCCCTGTGGGCCGAGTGAGTTCCGCTGCGCAATGGGGCGCTGCCTGCCGTACCTCCACCGCTGCGACCGGCATGATGACTGCGGAGATTTCAGCGACGAGAGCGGCTGCGTGTGCCCGGCTGGGGAGTTCCAGTGCCCCGACGGCCGGTGCCTCCCCCAAGCTCTGCTTTGTGACGGGAAGCAGGACTGTCCGGCCGGAATGGATGAAGCTTTCTGCCCAGGTGAGAGTGGTCGTCCCCCGTAGGTTGGTGGCGGGGCAGCCGCTTGGCATGTAGAAGGTCCCAGCTCCTGTCCACACACACCCAATGTCCCCTCCAGTTAGGGCTGGGAGAGACCCCTGGACCCCCAAACCCTGGAGAGCCACTGCCAGTCTGTGTGGGGAATGCTGCGCTAGGTGGACCCCAAGGTTTTGATGTTGTACGTTGAAGGTTTACAAGGTCCTATCAAGCCTCTTTGGTAATCTTGGGGCGTTTTCCAGCAGCGCTGAGCCACAATCCAGGTTTATCAAGATGGCCAATGCAATTCAGATGTTTGTTGCAGGCTTATGGGTTGCCTTTCCTTCCCTCCAAATCTTCTCCCGCCATACCTGGCCTGATTATTTTCAAAATAAAAATATTCCTTCCAGTAGCACCTTAGAGACCAACTAAGTTTGTTCTTGGGGTGAGTTTTCGTGTGCATGCACACTTCTTCAGATACACTGAAACAGAAGTCACCAGACCCTTCTATATACAGGTAGTGGGGAGGGGTATTACTCAGAAGGGTGATTGGCTGATAGGTGAGGTAAACAACCTGTTGACGACTGTTAACGACTGCAATTGGTCTTGCAGGAAAAAGCAAGGGGTGAGATGGCTAAATTCTGAAATTCCTTTGTAATAAGACAGCTACTTTGAGATCTTGTATAGAATGTCCTGGGATAGAAGATCTCAAAGTAGCTGTCTTATTACAAAGGAATTTCAGAAATAGACTGGAAAGAGAAGTTGCTGAATTGCAACTATTACCAAACTTAAAACCATGGAGAGACCTGGTCTGAATACAGACATTGGATTCTTATCTCATTATACATGACAAAGCTATTTTTAGCCATCTCACCCCTTGCTTTTTCCTGTAAGACCAATTGCAGTCGTTAACAGTCGTCAACAGGTTTACCTCGCCTATCACCCATTCCCACCACCCTTCTGAGTAATACCCCTCCCACCCTCTCACTATATATAAGGGTCTGGTGACTTCTGTTTCAGGGTCTGGTGACTTCTGTGTTAATTCAAAGTGCAATATATAGTGTTGGAGATGGTTTAATAGACCCATACGTCTGATGGACTTTGCACAACCATCTCTAACACTATATATTGCACTTTGAATTAGCACTTTAATGTTTGAAAGTATATTCAGGCTTTTGCCTCTGAGGAAATACCTATGTATGCTTTTTGTATGACATTGTCAGTTTAGTTCATGATTCAATACATTTTCATCTATAGCTGTTCACGGTTTTGTATATTATATCTTCCAGTACGCTGGCATTAGTCTGCCTGTCTTCCCAGGTGATGTGTAAAATTTTCTGGAGACACCGTTGATGGAATCTTTAGAGGAGATGGAGTTGGCGTTTATAAGTGGTCCATGTTTCAGATAGTACATGGGTAGATGAGTCTAAAAAGCCCGGAACACAAATTTCCACGGCCCTCTAGCAGCTCTGGTGGCTCATTGACCAGCAGCGATGTATTTAGCATTAACTCTGGAAGGGTAGACTCGATTCTGACCAAACTAAGCCTCCTGAGGACTGAAGGGAGGCACTAGAATGAGCGGATGGTGGGCTGGTCTTCACCGTAACCTCCTCCTCCCCCCACAGGCCATGTGACGTGTGCCCCTGGGCAGCTACCTTGTCCGGATGGCGCTTGCGTGAGCCGCTCCCAGGTGTGCGACGGCATGCGCGACTGTGCCGAAGGTGCCGATGAGAAGCCACCGCACTGCCCAGCACCCCCGACCCCACATCCGGTGACCCCCGTGACCCCCGGTCTTCCTGCGACTCACCCATCCCCCGTGAACAGGACTCTGGGTAAGCAGACGCTGTGCACCCAGAAACCCAGAGCTCCTTCCCGGTGCTGAGTAGTGCTGCCTAGTGGGAAGGACCAAGGGTGCCCTAACACAGCTGTTGTCAGCCTCCGTGTTTTGATCTAGAGTTCCCAAGAGCTCTCACGAGTTAGGGAGAGGTCGTTGCCGCAACAGAGAGGCCTCAACCTCAGCTTGTGCATCTTCCCCACCCAAACATGAGCAGGCAAAGACGACGCCTGTGTGCCAGCTGCATTTGCTCTTCCCTCTTCACCCCTCTTCTGGTCCTGGGAGACAGTGGGGCAGAAAAGGTGGGGGCAGGAGGAGGAGATGCAGGTAAGCCCTGGACTCTACAGCAGCCTGGCCTCTCTCTCCCTCTTCCTGCACCTGTGCTTCACCTTCCAATCCTGCTCTGACTCTCCTGACTCTGACTCTCGTCTCCTGGCTGTCACAGGCTCCCACAGATCACTGATCCCTTTTTCCAAGCCAGTCTCCAATCTCCCAGCGCCCCCTCCTCAGTGTCCAGCCAGTCCCCAACAGGATCCTTGCGGATAATTTTTCTCCCAAGCCGGGGTGAAATGGGAATGCATCATCTCCCTGCACCGAAGCCTCTGTTTACTTGGGTTGCTTGGCGGCCCTTGCAACGGGGCTGCAATGATAGCAGGCTCTGGCAAGATCTTGCGAGATCTTGTAAGATTTCAGAGGTGAAGGCTGCGGGGAGGGCAGGGCACCCATGGGACACCCGAGGTGGCTGCCTCAGTCTGGAGCCTTGCTCTGGACGTCTTGACCTCTTTCCTTCTCTCTCTCTCGTTCTGCCCTCCCGGCAGCGCCACCCTGCGGCCGCTACGAGTTCCACTGCCACAGCGGGGAGTGCCAGCCGCGCGGCTGGGTGTGTGACAACGAAGCCGACTGCCTGGACGCCAGCGACGAGCTCCACTGCAACCGCACCTGCGGCCTGGACCAGTTCCCTTGCGCCCACGGGGCCGAGTGCATCCACTACAGCCGGCTGTGCGACGGCGCCCCCCACTGCCAGGACCACTCGGACGAAAGCGTTGACACCTGTGGTGAGCAGATCCTGCCCCCGTGACAGGGCATCTCAGGTGCCCAGCTCATCCCTGGGAATAACCCTCCTTTCTCCTTCCTGGCTGCAGGCTCCACGCAGATCCCTCCCTGCCCGGGCTTCTTCATCTGCAATAACCGCATGTGCATCAACGTCTCCCGGGTTTGTGACGGCTCCCCAGACTGCCCCCAGGGAGAAGACGAGCTGGCCTGCGGTAAGGAGTCTTGATTTACGATCTCTCGAAGATCTTGGCTGCTCCCAGCCATAAATCACAGACCTCAAAGTCCAGCCGCTTCGTTGCGCTCCTGCCGCAGTCTGTGAAAATAGTCTAGCAGAGTTAAAATTCCGCGCAGCAGTAGCTTGAAGTCTTAGCTGTGGGTTTGTGCCATAAATCAGACAGTTCCCGTCTCATTAAATCAGAAAGAAAGCTTTATTTTACAAAGTAGCCCCGGAGAGGACGCAGCCATCTCCTTTCTTGCTATGCAGCTTTTACAGGCTCCCCCAGATCACTGATCCCTTCTTCCAAGCCAGTCTCCAATCTCCCAGACCTTGGGCTAGTCACACTTCTTTGAAGTCTCTAAGCCATAGCTGCCAACTTTCAGATTTGAAAATAAGGGATGCCATAAGGGCGGTGTAATGGCACCAAGTAGCCTCGCCACCCTGCGCTCCAGAGGCTGCGCGCGAACGGGTGAGCGAAAGAGCGAGCGCATAGACGGCAGGCAGGCTGTCTGTCTGGTTGGGCGTGAGGGTCTGGCTGCACAAGGCATGCAAGCTCCACCCCCAGTCGGTCTCAGACTCCTGATTGGCAGCCGAGCAACGCAGCTGAGGAGCCTCCCTGGCCGGCAGGGAGGGAGAGGAGCTGCTTCCTTGGAAATCCGGGAAATTTAAGGGAGATCAACAATCCGGGATAGCAGCGGGAAACGACATTGGAATAAGGGAGTTTCTCGCAAAAAAAGGGAGGGTTGACAGCTATGCTCCACTCCTCCCCATGCAGCTGCTGGGTGACCTTGGGCTAGTCCCACTTCTCTGAAGTCTCTCAGCCCCACTCACCTCACAGAGTGTTTGTTGTGGGGGAGGAAGGGAAAGGAGAATGTGAGCCGCTTTGAGGCTCCTTCGGGTAGTGATAAAGCGGGATATCAAATCCAAACTCCTCCTCCTCTAGGAAGGCTTCTTCTGCCCCCCAATGGACTGGGTCTGGTAGTGGGGACGGCTGGGGTCTCCTCCTCCTCTGCTGGCCCTCCTGTGACGCTCATGGCTTTTCCTTCTGTCCCACTCAGAGAGCCACGTGGTCCGTCCTGGCGAAAGGAACCAGACAGCGGGACCCTGTACCGAGTACTCCTGCGGGGATGGCGCCTGCATTGCCTTTAAACAGGTGCGGTTGGGGGCTGTGGGGGGGTGTCTTTCACTCCATCTCCCCTGCCCAGATGTCCCCCCCTCCACCACCCTAAAAGGTCTCATTCCACACTACCCTAATCCCTGGTCCTATCCAGCCACCCATCCATTTCTCTTTCCCATCTGCAAAAAGGATCTCAAATATTTCGAGAAAGAACCAACGGCTCAGGACCGCAATACCTTAAGGACCGCCTCTCCCCAGATTTTGCGTTCACCCGAGGCCCTTCTCTATGGCCCCCTTTTGCCAAGAGGTCCGGAGGGTGGCAACACAAGAACAGGGCCTTTTCCGTGGTGGCTCCCTGCTTGTGGGATGCTCTCCCCAGGAAGGCTCACCTGGCACCTTCATTACATGTCTTTAGGTGCCAGGCAAAAACATTCCTCTTTACCCAGGCCTTTGGCCATTAAATAATCTATGGGGGGACGGGATGGGACCGGGGACTGTAACAATTATTTTATTATTATGCTGTCTGTTATTATGATTTTTATAATGTTTTTATTATTAATGCTCTGTAAAATGTGTTCTTAATGCTGCACAGATCTTTAGATAAACGGTGGTATATAAATTGAATTATTATTAGTAGTATTAATAATAGGACCCACAGACCTTGTTTGGGTTCTTTTCCATAGAAAGAGAGACTAGTGGTTGAAGGATGGAACAGACCAGGGAAGTTTTTAATGTTTGATGCTTTATTGTGCTTTTAATATTTTGTTGGGAGCCGCCCAGAGTGGCTGCGGAAACCCAGCCAGATGAGCGGGGTATAGATTCTTCTTCTTCTTCTTTATTATTATTATTATTATTATTATTATTATTATTATTATTCTCCAACCAGCTTTGACCTCCTACTGTTTTGGGCTACTTTTTTTTTTTTTGAACTTAGATAAGATAAGACAAGATTTCTTATTGTCATTGTACTATTACAAAGAAATTGGATGCTAACCCATAAAAACAACATGGGGGGGGCACAATTTCAGCTACACATACATATACATACATACTCATCCAAACTCTCCAAGGTCATATTATCTAGTTACAGCATTCAAGATGGTTATGGCTTTTGGATAGAAACTGTTTTTTAATCTATTTGTTCTTGATTTAATTGTTCTATATCTCTTGCCCGAAGGCAGTGGTGCAAAAAGACTATATCCAGGATGAGATGGATCTTGTAATATATTTTTAACTTTTTTAAGGCAACGGGAACTGTATAGTTCTTCCAGAGACGGGAGAGGATGATCAATAATATATACCACCCTATACCCGAGGTCTCAGGGTGGTTCACGGAAAAAAAGAATCACAATATATAAAATCAAAATAAAAAAAATAACCCAATAACACCCTCCAAAAAAAAATTCACAAAGCGGGGGAAAGTGAACCATACGCTCTTTCTTTAGCTCCTTGGAGGAGGGGTGGGGATATAGATGGAAATCATCACTACCACCATAAATATCGGAGCAGATCTTCAACGGAGACCAGGCGTGGTTTAGCCTCCATGCAATATTTGTCCGGGCAGATGATGAATTCGGAGGGCGTCTGGAGGAGCCCCGAGTGACCCCCAGCCCTCTCTCCCCCCCTGCCCCCCAGGTGTGCAACGGCCTGGCCGACTGCGGTGACGGCACAGAGTCCTCCGGCTGGCTGCCCTCGGACGAGCGGGACTGCGGCCTCTGGAGCCCCTGGGCCCCCTGGAGCTCATGCAGCCGCTCCTGCGGGACGGGCCTGCAGGTGCGCCGGAGGTCCTGCACCCGGCGGGCGGATGACGTCCTTCGGCACTGCCTGGGAGAAGAAGCCCAGGCCCAGCAGTGCTTCGCGGTGGCCTGTCCAGGTGAGAGAGGTTGGGGGGGAGGACGGCGGGAGCAACAAGGGGGGAGCAGGGGAGGGAGCTGGGGGGAACTGCAGGGGCCCTTGGCGCTGAACCAAGGGAGAAGTGGCTCTCAGGACGTTTCCGAGCACAATTCAAAGTGTTGGTGCTGACCTTGAAAGCCCTAAACGGCCTCGGTCCAGTATACCCGAAGGAGCATCTCCACCCCCATCGTTCTGCCCAGACACTGAGATCCAGCTCTGAGGGCCTTTTGGCGGTTCCCTCACCGCGAGAAGTGAGGTTATAGGGAACCAGGCAGAGGGCCTTCTCGGTGGTGGCACCTGCCCTGTGGAACGCCCTCCCACCAGATGGCCAAGAGAAAAACAACTACCAGACTTTTAGAAGACATCTGAAGGCAGCCCTGTTTAGGGAAGCTTTTAATATGTGACATTTTAATGTATTTTTTATTTTTGTTGGAAGCTGCCCAGAGTGGCTGGGGAGACTCAGCCAGATAGGCGGGGTGCAAATAAATTATTATTATTATTATTATTATTATTATTAATTATAGAGAAGCAAAGGGGAGCCCTCTGGGATGGGTGCTTTCTGCCAGATGCTGCCCATTTTTCATGGTCATATACTGTATATATACATATACATATATATATATATATGGTAAAGGTAAAGGACCCCTGACAGTTAAGTTGAGTCGTGTCCGACTCTGGGGTTGCGGCGCTCATCTCACTTTACTGGCCGAGGGAGCCGGCGTTTGTCTGCAGACAGCTTCCAGGTCATGTGGCCAGCAGGACTAAGCCGCTTCTGGCGAAACCAGAGCAGCGCACGGAAACGCCGTTTACCTTCCCGCCGGAGCGGTACCTATTTATCTACTTGCACTTTGACGTGCTTTCGAACTGCTAGGTTGGCAGGAGCTGGGACCGAGCAACGGGAGCTCAACCCGTTGCAGGGATTCGAACCGCCAACCTTTTGATCAGCAAGCCCTAGGCTCTGTGGTTTAGACACACCGCATTTTTGCGTGTATAATATGACCCCTATTTTTTGAGCCCAAAATTAAGAGTTCGCTCCGCTCCCCCGTGATTTTCATAGCACTACATTATATACAGCATCTTATAACATTATCCAAATTTATATTCAAATTTCCATTTGTAACCACAAAATGCTTACCTTACAAGTGCTATATTAATCCTGCTAACGTTTTTAACTGTGTACAGTGACCTTTAAGATAATATATTTATTAAGTAATGGGAAAAAACGATAGATGATCTCCTTGGTTTCTGATTCTCCCTGTCAATTTTGCCATTTCGGCATAATCCATCATATTGATTATCCCTAATGTTTAGTCGGATTTGCCTTTCTTGTCATTTAAATCCATGGGTTCGAGTCCTACCCTCCAGATCTGGAGGAAACAAGCTTGTTCCATCGTCCAGGTGACAGCGCTTGAGATATTTGAAGACGGCTCTCCTATCTCCTCTCAGCCTCCTCTTTTCCAGGCTCAACCTACCCAGCTCCTTCAACCGTTCCTCATCAGGCTTTGTTCCCAGACCTTTGATCACCTCGCTTGCCCTTCTCTGCATACCAAGTTCTGCAGGATTTCCTTGACTGGAAATCCCACCCACTGCCTGCAAGGTCCGTTTCTCTGCCCCACCCTGCCCTGACGCTTCCGCTTCTCCCTTCTCTTTAGTGGACGGCGTGTGGAGCGAATGGGCAACGTGGTCCAACTGCACCCAGGACTGCCGTGGCGTTGTGGTGCGGCGGCGAGAGTGCCTGCCCTCCCAGAACGGGGGTCGCCACTGCACAGAGATGCCAGAGGCTTTGACCAGCTCCATCGAGATCGGTGAGTCAGTCTGGGGAGAGGGCAGAGGGAGGATAGTGCTGGGCGAGACATCGTAGAATCGTAGAATTGGAAGGGGTCCCCAGAGGTCCTCTAGACCAACCCCTTGCAAGGCAGGAATCTCAGCTAAAGAATCCATGACAGATGACCCTCCAAGCATCCCATGGCATCGTAGAAGGGAGTGGAGATGCTACTCTAAAAAAAAAAAAAATATTTAGACTTTTCAGAGATATACATTTCACTGATTTTACAATCGTTGACATTTTAAAACTCAACTTCTTTCCCCCTCTTTCTGCGGTTCCTTAAATTTCTTTTTAATATCTTCTCCATATCCAAATTAACTTATTTATCTTCTTTATATATATATACCCTTATGTAACTGCAGGTTATTACAATAATCCTGCCAATGTTTTTATCCGTTTACCTGTAAATAATCAATAAACCATTTCCATTCTTTTGTAAAAAAAAGTTTGTTATTTTGATTTCTTCCGGTAAGTTTTGCCATTCCTGCGTATGCCATAAGTTTTTGAATCCATTCTTCCTTTGCTGGGACTTCTGCTTCTTTCCATTTGGGGGCCAGTAGCGTTCTTGCCGCTGTAGTTGCATACGTGAAATAATTTCTATACCTGCCCATGGACTGTCTCGCCAGAGTGGTGCATGCTCTGGTTATCTCCCGCTTGGATTACTGCAATGCGCTCTACGTGGGGCTCCCTTTGAAGGTGACCCGGAAACTACAACTAATCCAGAATGCGGCAGCTAGACTGGTGACTGGGAGCGGCCGCTGGGACCATATAACACCAGTCTTGAAAGATCTACATTGGCTCCCAGTACGTTTCCGAGCACAATTCAAAGTGTTGGTGCTGACCTTGAAAGCCCTAAACGGCCTCGGTCCTGTATACCTGAAGGAGCGTCTCCACCCCCATCGTCCATCCCGGACACTGAGATCCAGCTCCGAGGGCCTTCTGGCGGTTCCCTCCCTGCGAGAAGTGAGGTTACAGGGAACCAGGCAGAGGGCCTTCTCGGTGGTGGCACCCGCCCTGTGCAACACCCTCCCATCAGATGTCAAAGAAATAAACAACAATCAGACTTTTAGAAGACGTCTGAAGGCAGCCCTGTTTAGGGAAGCTTTTAATGTTTAATACATTATTGTATTTTAATATTCTGTTGGAAGCCGCCCAGAGTGGCTGGGGAAACCCAGCCAGATGGGTGGGGTATTAAAAAAAAATCGGGGCGGAGATACAGGACGATGAGGACAAGAACAAGCCGTCTTAGGAACAGCTTCTTCTCCAGAGCGATCTCGGCCTTGAATGGGAAGCCTGGACTTTGAAATTCATCTAATCTTACTTGTTATGCTGTACCATACTGTATGGTTTTAATTAGTGTTTTTGTAGTTGTTTTGTTTTGTTTTGTAGTTGTTGTGCCCTATCTGGGTGGATGGAGCAGCCGAGTAATTTCATTGTCCCCGAAAGGGGACAATGACAATAAAGATGATATTATTATTATTATTAGTTCTACCCCTATAATTCCCAGGAGAGCTGCTTCTCCCTCAGCCTTCTGGGGGCCATGGTGTTTGGGGGGGGGGGCTTACGTGGCGGAACTGGCAGCGACCCGATCAGCCCTCTCTGCTCCCCTTTGCCCTCTGCAGAGCTGTGCCAACGGGAAGATTGTGCCAATGCCTCCACCTGCCCCGGGGAGCTGGTCAGCCGGAAGTGTGCGCCCTGCCCCACCTCCTGCGCCGAGCTCTCCAGCCGCACGCGGTGCAGGAAGGACCGTCCCTGCAGGCCAGGTAAGCAGGGGAGGGGCAGGGAAAGGTGGCTGGAGGGGGGGCGGGGGCGGGATATGGTTTAGTTCCAGTTCAAGAGCGAACCCGATGCACACTTTCCAAAACCATATGCAAACCAAACCAAAGTGTGGTACAGCGGTACCTTGATTCTCTTTTTTTATATATATATAATCATTTTTTATTAGTTTTATAAAAATGCAATAATACATTCACATATTCGTCTTCACATCTTATACCATTTTGGCTTTTTACGGCCGTGACTTCCGTCAAACCTTCCTTATGATATTCTAATATCTATTCCTTATATCTATATTTCCTAAATCAACCATTGTTTTACCTTATTACTTTCTAAAAATTAATCACTGTATTTTCATATTAACAACAATATTTCTTCCTTACTCTACAAAGCCTCTTGCAATCCTACCAACGTATTCAATTGAGTACTACCCCGTGTTTCTCCTAAAATAAGACACCGTCTTATAATTTTTTTATCCTCCAAAAAACACAGTATGGCTTATTTTTGGGGGATGTCTTATTTTTATTAAGAGTTAATAAAAAGTTAAGCACTGTTAACTTCATACAGTCTCTCTCCGTGCACATAGAATCATAGAGTTGGGAGGGACCCCCTGGGGTCATCTAGTCCAACCCCCTACAATGCAGGAATGTCAAGTAAAGCATATGTGACAGGTGACCATCTAACAACTTCTGCCTAGAAACACCCAATGACTAAGGGAATGGAGTTGGAAGCTAATCTAGTCCAACCTCCTGAAGTGCAGAGACCTTTTGGCAACTCCGACAGGGAGCAGGGAGGGTGGGGTGCGGAAAGCGTGCTTCGCTTGAGTGACGGGGAGTGCGGGAAAAGGGGAGGGAGATTTTGCTTGCGTGCTGGGATGCAGCCCTTTTATTCCTTCAAACAGGTTCCCCAAGGGTCATCTAGTCCAACCCCTAAAAATTAAGGAATCTCAACTAGATAACACACGGCAGGTGACCATTGATCCGTAAAATAAAAACAATAAACAATGTACTGCAGTCACACAATCCATCCATCCACCAGGAGCTGAACTGGGTTCCACGCAGTCACAAAAACAAAACAAAAATGAGCCGCAAAAACAGAAACATAAAATAAATAGCAAAAACAGACAGACACTCAAATTGGAGCATGTTTGACTTCCGAAAAAGGTTCACAAACTGGAACACTTCCTTCCGTGTTTGCAGTGTTTGGGTTCCAAGTTGTCTGAGTACCAAGGCGTTTGAGAACCAAGGGGCCACTGTACTACATTCGTTTCTTTTCCTTCATTTTCTCCACCTTTTTCTAAAAAATAGCACAAGGGTCATAGCACAAATTCCCACAATGGAAAACAATCCACAATTCCCCCCCCCAAAAAAATGACCCCTGAATTTTTGAATTTTATTGATATTGATGCTGCAGTTTAGGTTGTATTTTATGCTGTTTTATGCTGTTTTTAAGTCGCATTTTAATCAGTGCTTTATATTTGCTGTTAGCTGCCCTGAGGCTGGTTTTTAAACTGGGAAGGGCGGGTGTCAGGGGGCTGCAGCCCTGCTCCAGTCCTGCGTTAAGCAGCTATCGAGAGCAGCCCCCAATTTTAACGATGGATTCATCCAGTTCCCCTTCCGGCCCTAGCAGTGGGGAAGGAGAGGTGGTGGAGGGGCTTCAGTCAGCCAGGCAGAGTCATCGCCACGTAGCTGGGGAAGGAAAGAAGAGGCGCACAAGGTGCTTCCATCTGCCAAGATGGGTTTCCTGGCGGGAGAATCGCAAGGAGCCACTCTGGGAATCTGAGAGTGATTGACGAGACGTTTTTATGATGTACTCCGCATTGTAAAGTAATTAGCCTAGATTAAAGCTTAAAAATTCAATGTTTCAGAGTCTTTCTTTGAGCGGCCAGCTGGGGAAGGGACCCCACGCAGCCTGACAGCGGGGTATAAATAAAAAAATATTATTATTATTATTATTATTATTACTAAACTAGACGCTGCCTGGTTTTCTAAATGGTATCAAGGCTACAGGCCAGGATAAACGGCTGTCTGGTTTGTCTCCCTCCCACCTTCTCTCTCTCTCTCCTGCGCAGGGTGCTGGTGCCCCGACGGGCTGGTCCTGGACAGCGATCAGCAGTGTGTGCGCCCCCAAGGGTGCCCCTGCCAAGTGGAGGGCGTCCGCTACTGGCCCGGCCAGCTGGTGAAGGTCAACTGCCGCATCTGCACCTGCCAGGACGGTCAGATGAAGCGCTGCCGCCAGAACCCGGAGTGCACAGGTGGGCACGGCCCCTCTCCCCGCATTGCTAGATGCCCCGGAAGGTGCCCCCTGCCACCCGGTGGTCCCCCACGCTCAAACCTGTGGGAACATTGAGGATAGCAAGGTAAAGGTAAAGGGACCCCTGACCGTTAGGTTCAGTCATGAACGACTCTGGGGTTGCGGCGCTCATCTCGTTTTATTGGCCGAGGGAGCCAGCGTACAGCTTCCGGGTCATGTGGCCAGCATGACTAAGCCGCTTCTGGCGAACCAGAGCAGCGCACGGAAACGCCGTTTACCTTCCCGCCAGAGCGGTACCTATTTATCTACTTGCACTTTGACGTGCTTTCGAACTGCTAGGTTGGCAGGAGCAGGGACCGAGCAACGAGAGCTCACCCCATTGTGGGGATTCGAACCGCCAACCTTCTGATCAGCAAGCCCTAGGCTCTGTGGTTTAGACCACAGCGCCACCTCCGTCCCTTATGTTGAGGATAGTAGGAGAGGATATATTGAATAAATGTTATCCTTCCTCACTCATGCAAGTGAGATAGTAGCAGAGCACGTTCCTTTGTACATTGCAGGAAGCGAGTTGATGGATTCGTCAGATCCATTTGAATTAAGCAGTCCAGTCTGGCTTGTCCAGATTGGATTGTTCCTGGTAAATTTCCCCTTTAGTTCCCTCTTAAAAACAATAATGACACAACAGTCTTCTTTTCAAAGTAATGATAAGGTTTACTTACATTCAGTTCACAGTATGGTCCTGGAGGGAGGCTTTAGCTTGTAGTTACAGTTTACAGTGGTACCTTCGTTCTCAAACTTAATCCATTCTGGAAGTCCGTTCCAAAACCAAAGCGTTCCAAAACCAAGGCACACTTTTTCATAGAAAGTAATGCAAAACGATTTAATCCATTCCAGACTTTTAAAAACAACCCCTAAAACACCAATTTAACATGGATTTTGCTACCCAACGAGACCATTGAGCCATAAAATGAAAGCAATAATCAATGTACTGTACCATAAAATAAATAAGACAGTATTGTAGATGATAAAAAATAAAATTAATTTTTTTTCTTACCTGCAGTGATGATAGTCATTGTTTGGACAGGGGTTTTTTTATCCATTTTTATCCATTTCTGCAGCCACACAATCAATCAGTCAGTAGCTGAACTGGGTTCCACACAGTCACAAAAACAAATTAACAAATTAACAAATTAACAAATTAACAAATTAACAAATTAACAAATTAACAAATTAACAAATTAACAAATTAACAAATTAAACAAATTAAAATAAAAAAAGCCTCAAAAACAAAAACGCAAAATAAATTGCAAAAACAGAAGCGCCAAACTTAATCCATTCCGGAAGTCCGTTTGACTTCCGAAATGTTCGAAAACCAAGGCGTAGCTTCTGATTGGTGCAGGCGCCCCGGAAACAATAGCCGACAGGCACATCAGATGTTCGGCTTCTGAAAAACGCTCAAAAAACGGAACACTTACTTCCAGGTTTTGGGAGTTTGAGAACCAAGGTACCACTGTACAGAGAAAAGTGTGGGTTCATCCTCTGTGAGGAATGAGCCCATGTGCTGCTGGCTGAGAGCCAGCAGACAGCAAAAGGCATCAAGAAGTCAAAAGAGGAGTGAGAGGAAGATGGCTGCATGACCAGCCCTTTTATGGGGTCTCCCAGGGTCACGGCCACCTACCTGGTCACATGCAGGGGGAGGGTGCTCCAGACCAGGTGTGACAGGAAGTCCTCCTGGCTGGAGCAACATTCTCCTGCGTGTCCACTCTACATCCCACAAAACCTTCTTTTGGGGGGGGGCACACTGTGTTCCCACCACAAGGCCAGCCTGCCCAGGAGACGCACTGAAGCAGCCACCTGGGGCAGCAGAATCCTGTGGGGCAGCACCCCACAGGTGCCCCACTCGGCCCTGCCACCGCCATCGAGCTTGTCCAAAATACTTGGGCTCTTGCGGGGAGCGAGGGCGGGAGACAACTTTAATAGACAATCGTTCTATATATTATAATAATTGTCATCCAACAACATCTGGGGGGACAGGTGGGGAGCTGCAGGTGTGCAGGTGTGCTGGCTGGCGTCCCTCTCCTCCTTGGTAACGCTTCCTCCCTGCTTTCCCCTGCGTTGCCAGTGAATTGCGGCTGGTCGTCCTGGTCACCCTGGGGCGAGTGCCTGGGTCCCTGTGGGGTGCAGAGCATCCAGTGGTCTTTCCGCAGCCCCAACAACCCCAGCAAGCACGGCAACGGCCGCCAGTGCCGAGGCATCTACCGCAAAGCCCGCAGGTGAGCCCACAAAGAGCCAGCGCATCGCTTGGAGGCCCTCCGAGACGCTCCTTTTTCACTAGAGGCCGCAGCTGAAAATTTTTCTCTTCCGCAATGGAGGGTTCATCCTCCCTCAACGATTCATCGCGTTCTTGTGGTATTTCTTATGTGGTTTTTTAAAGATGTTATTGCTGTGAGCCTCAGATAGACAGACAGACAGACAGACAGACAGACAGACAAATATAGATAGATAGATGATGATAGATAGATAGATAGACAGACAAATATAGATAGATAGATAGATAGATAGATAGATAGACA
Organism: Darevskia armeniaca; assembly: GCA_034641395.1. Lineage (NCBI taxonomy): Eukaryota > Metazoa > Chordata > Lepidosauria > Squamata > Lacertidae > Darevskia > Darevskia armeniaca. The sequence continues at coordinate 770,210 of JAWWNF010000121.1, forward strand.
GACAAATATAGATAGATAGATGGATAGATAGATTAGATAGATAGAGAGAGACAGATAGACAGACAAATATAGATTAGATAGATAGATGATAGATAGATAGATAGACAGACAGACAAATATAGATAGATAGATGGATGGATAGATAGATGAGAGAGGGGGGGGATAGAAAGAGATAGATCAGGGGTCAGCAACCTTTTCCAGCAGGGGGCCGGTCCACTGTCCCTCAGACCTTGTGGGGGCCAGACTATATTTTGAAAAAATAATAATGAACGAATTCCTATGCCCCACAAATAACCCAGAGATGCATTTTAAATAAAAGCACACATTCTACTCATGTAAAAACATGCTGATTCCCGGACCGTCCGCGGGCCGGAATGAGAAGGTGAATGGGCCAGATCCAGCCCACAGGTCTTAGGTTGCCTACCCCTGAGATAGATAGATAGATAGATAGATAGATAGATAGATAGATAGATAGATAGATAGATAGATATGGTGGTATATAATATCTTTCGTAAATAAATCAGGCCAAGGAAGACTCTTTGGCTCCCTCGGGCCATGTTTTGCACAGTGTCTGTGTAATGTCCCAAAGAATCCCAAAGAAGGGCAGTGCCAAAGAATGCTCCAACTACCGCACAATTGCGCTCATTTCACACGCTAGCAAGGTTTTGCTAAAAATTCTACAAGGCAGGCTTAAGCAGTATGTGGACCGAGAACTCCCAGAAGTGCAAGCTGGATTTCGAAGGGGCAGAGGAACCAGAGACCAAATTGCAAACATGCGCTGGATTATGGAGAAAGCTAGAGAGTTCCAGAAAAACATCTACTTCTGCTTCATTGACTATGCAAAAGCATTTGACTGTGTTGACCACAGCAAACTATGGCAAGTTCTTAAAGAAATGGGAGTGCTTGATCACCTCATCCATCTCCTGAGAAATCTCTATGTGGGACAAGAAGCTACAGTTAGAACTGGATATGGAATAACTGATTGGTTCAAAATTGGGAAAGGAGTACGACAAGGATGTATATTGTCTCCCTGCTTATTTAACTTATATGCAGAATTCATCATGCGAAAGGCTGGACTGGATGAATCCCAAACCGGAATTAAGATTGCCGGAAGAAATATCAACAATCTCAGATATGCTGATGATACAACCTTGATGGCAGAAAGTGAGGAGGAATTAAAGAACCTTTTAATGAGGGTGAAAGAGGAGAGCGCAAAATATGGTCTGAAGCTCAACATCAAAAAAACTAAGATCATGGCCACTGGTCCCATCACCTCCTGGCAAATAGAAGGGGAAGAAATGGAGGCAGTGAGAGATTTCACTTTCTTGGGTTCCATGATCACTGCAGATGGTGACAGCAGTCACGAAATTAGAAGACGCCTGCTTCTTGGGAGAAAAGCAATGACAAACCTAGACAGCATCTTAAAAAGCAAAGACATCACCTTGTCGACAAAGGTCCGTATAGTTAAAGCTATGGTTTTCCCAGTAGTAATGTACGGAAGTGAGAGCTGGACCATAAAGAAGGCTGATCGCCGAAGAATTGATGCTTTTGAACTATGGTGCTGGAGGAGACTCTTGAGAGTCCCATGGACTGCAAGAAGATCAACCCTATCCATTCTTAAAGAAATCAGCCCTGAGTGCTCACTAGAAGGACAGATCCTGAGGTTAAGGCTCCAGTACTTTGGCCACCTCATGAGAAGAGAAGACTCCCTAGAAAAGACCCTGATGTTGGGAAAGATTGAGGGCACAAGGAGAAGGGGACGACAGAGGATGAGATGGTTGGACAGTGTTCTCGAAGTTACTAACATGAGTTTGGCCAAACTGCGAGAGGCAGTGAAGGATAGGCGTGCCTGGCGTGCTCTGGTCCAGGGGGTCACGAAGAGTCGGACACGACTGAATGACTGAACAACAACAACTGTGTAATGTCATCTTTGGCAAAGAACAGCTTCCAAATTTTATTCAGATTTACCATTTTTGCAGAAGACTGTGGCTAGGGAAACCTGGCCAGATGGGTGGGGAATAATAATAATAATAATAATAATAATAATAATAATAATAATAATAGGCATCCCCCCACTTACGTTTGCTCTGTGCCAGGAAATTACTTAAATCAATAGAATCATATCCGGAAATGGTGGGAAAGAGCTGGAGCGTCCTCGTGGCTCATGAGAAGACCCTCCCTGGAGGGAGCCCTGAAGAGACTTGAGGCAGAACGGAGCTTTGTTTAAGCTGCTCAGCCTCCCCGCCTAACAGATGACTTTCAGGGTAGTGCAACAGCAGCAGCTCCAGAACCTCAACTCAAAGTATTTTGGTCTGGATTGGGGGGAGAGAGAGAGAGAGAGAGAGAGCACTGGAGAGCAGGAAAAAATGGGTGTTTGGAGGCTTTTTGGAGGGTGCTACCCACCTCATGTGATTTCAGTTGTGTGCACAGGGCCCCAGAAGGTAGCCCCTGCGTAGGTGGTGAACGCCTGTATGTATCATGTTTACACGCAGGTCCCTCTTTGACAATGCGTCCCCAGGAAATGGAAATCGTTGCCGGTTTAGATGCGGTTTCCTCGACTTATGAATTTTAGATGCGGGTTTTTTCGACTTACGATTTTTTTCGACCTACGAATGTCCATTCGGAATGGATTAATATATATATATCCATTGTATCCATAGTTCTCGTTACATTACAAGTGTTATTGCAATCCCGCTGAATATTTTAACTGTTTACAGTGGTCTCCAAGGTAAATTATAAATTTCCCCCGTTCCTTATTAAAATTTGGGTCTTCCCCATTTCTGATTTTTCCAGTCATTTTTGCCATTTCGACATAGCCCAACAACTGAATCTGTCATTCTCCTCAGAGAACATTTCTAATCCCTGATCTCTCTCTCTCGCCTGCCTGCCTGCCTGCCTGCCATGGCTCCTGCCCAAATTGGCTGGAGCCAACCAGCAAAAGCCAAAGAAAAAACTGATTTGTCTGCTCTCTCTTGGGGGGGGGGGAGGTTACCCGACTGCATTTCCCCACTTACATTGGGGGGGGGGGTCCTGGAAGGAATCCACCAGCCATGATCTCCTGCAGCCCCTGCCTCCTCCTTCGCAGGTGTCAGACAGATCCGTGCGAAGAGTGCGAGCACCACGGCCGGAGCGCATGCCATCGGCGACCGCTGGCGCTCGGGGCAGTGCCAGGTCTGCCAATGCCTGCCCAACCTGACCGTTCAGTGCTCCCAGTATTGCCCCTACAGTACGGTGGCCTGCCCTGAGGTGAGTCTGGCACGTTCCCTCCTCTCCCTGTGCACCAGGGCACGAGGGTGCCTCTGAGCATGCGCCGACTTCCTCACTGATGCGCATCCCTCCCTCCTGCAGGGCCGAGTCCTGGTCGAGGGCCGAGGAGACGCCTGCTGCTACTGCGTGGAGGCAGGTGAGCCCCACAGGTTGGCAGGGAATGTTGGAAAAACACTCTGGGGAGACGCGCAAAAATCCCCAAGATATATTTTAATTAATTGATTGCCTTTTTTATGTTTCTTATGTTCTTTGTATACTGTGTCAGCTTTTATGATGTTAGCCGCCCTGAGCCCGGCTCCAGCTGGGGTACAAATAAAAAAATTATTTATTATTATTATTATGGCTAGCTGACCCAGCCACGCCTTGCTGTGGCTATGTGTGTGAATGCTGGTGGTGTTCCCCTGTTCAACTTCTGTCTGCCCCTTCTCTGTCCCACCCCCGTTTTCAATTACCGGTTTGCAAGCTTTGTAAATGGCCAACAGAGCTCTGAGGTTTTGAAGTTCAACTTCCGTCTGCCCCTTCTCTGTCCCCACCCCCATTTTCAATTACCCTCTTCTCGCCCCCCCTTTTCAATTACCGGTTTGTGAGTTTGCAAATGGCTGACGGAGCTCTGAGGTTTTGCTGGTGATGTCTAATAGCTGTGCCAGTTTTTGCTTTTGTAGCTATAGTAACCAGTATAGCCGCCGCTAGAGGGCGCTGTTTTGCTGGTGACGTCTAATGTGTGCGCCATTTTTTTTTGGGGTGTTTTTTTCTTTATTTTAGGTATGTCAGGTGTGGTTTTTTTGAATTTTTATTGTGCCAAGTCCTTCCCTGATGGTCATGGTACGCTGTGTCCTAATTTAAATCCTAGATAAGGCTGCAAGGCTCAGATGAGTGTTGATCTCTCTTCTCTCCAGGAGGAAGAGTAAAAAGGTCCCTTTGCCTTTTACAAAGACTTCTTTCTCTCGCTTACCATGCTGTCAGTGTTGAAGGGCGTGCGGCTGCTCTGCACACACACATAAATGATCTCCATGCTAACTTCTGTATTTATCTACGATGTACTGTGCCTTTTGCCTATATTCATGTCGGAAAAACACTCCGGGGCGGACGGCAAACTCCCCAAAACTCCAGAGCGTCCTCCCAGTGGCCCTCTCTGGCTGGCATCCCCCTTCAGTCCAGAGTGCCAGTAATCTGCGACCTTTTTCTTATGAAAAGAGCACACAGTTCTTTAGCATCACGCAGCAAGAAGAAAGACTCACCCGTAGTTCTAAACTACCGTATTTTTCGCTCCATAAGACGCCCTTTTTACCTCCTAGAAAGTAAGGGGAAATGTCTGTGCGTCTTATGGAGCGAATGTGTGGTCCCTGGAGCTGAACTGGCCAGGGGCAAAAGCAGATCGTGCTTTTTTTAAAAAAAGAGAGAAGGGGGTGTTGAAAGGAAGCCCCTGAGCAGCTGCTCAGCAAACGATCGGGGAGAGAGAGATAAGGGAGAGAGATTCCAGCCCCGCCCCTTGGCAGAGGGAGGCTGTTTCCCCAGCGACATGTGACTGGCTGATTAGATTATCTGTCTGGAAACTGTAGAAATGGCTCCCTTTCCTGAAGCTGCAGAACTGTGAGTTAAACCCCATAAAACAGGGTTTTTTTCCCTTTGCAAAGTAAGCTCAACAACTTTGAGCTGATCCTAAACAAATGGGGCTTTTCTCCTTTGCAAAAGAAGCTGCAGAAATTTGAGCTGATCCTCAAAAAATGGAGCTTTTCTCCTTTGCAAAAGAAGCTGCAGAAATTTGAGCTGATCCTCAAAAATGGGGCTTTTCTCCTTTGCAAAAGAAGCTGCAGAAATTTGAGCTGATCCTCAAAAAAATGGGGCTTTTCCACTCTAAAAACTAGGGGCGTCCTATGGTGAGGTGCGCTTTATAGAGCAAAAAACACGGTACTTTATTTATAGTCTATATACAGAGACTCCATAATCACGTCTGTGTTCTCCGATCCCCGGCAGAGCAAGTACAAACTGCGACACGGCAGAAGTGAAACTAAACCATACAATAACGACACTTAGACGGAAGAGATAAAATAGACTTCCGTTCTCACACTCTCTCAGACACTCATGTGATTTACACTAAACATAATAGTCCTGCTGAAGCGGCAGAGGATAAATAAAAATCCTAACAGGGAAAGGGGCAGAGACCCTGCATCTCTCCTCCCACCCCACCTCGGACAGACTCCGCATTTTCAGTTTTCCCCCAGGCCTGTGCGTTTATATACACTGGGATTGTGAATTATTTGCTGCGCCGAACGAGGAATAAGCTTTTCCATAAAACCATAGAACTCTAGATGCAGGATTCACAGCTCAAGAACCCCTGGGGATGGATATCCAGCCTCTTGCTTAAAAGCCTCCAATGAATCACAGAATCCTAGAATTGCAGGGTTGGGAGGGACCCCCAGCGATCATCTAGTCCAACCCCCTGCAATGCAGGAATCACAACTAAGTACATCAACCCCCTGCAATGCTCCCATTGCCACTAATCATGGGGGACGACCCCGTTTCTTTTTCTTGCCCCTGGGGAATATTTTCCCTTGTTTTTTGAACTTTCGGGACGCTTTCTTCAAATCTTACAATTCCCAAATATTTCATAGCATCCTAGAATTGCAGCGTTGGAAGTTTTTGATGTTTGATTGCTTTTTTATTTTTATTGCCCATATTTTTCCGTCTATAAGACGCCCCCCATGTATAAGACGCCCCCTATTTTGGGGGACTCGGGTTTAAGAAAATGGAGGCAGATGGCCCCTTGTATAAGACACCCCCTAATTTTTGACAATATTTTTTAGGGGGGACGGACCTAGTCTTATACATGGAAAAAATACGGTAATATTCTGCTGGGAGCCACCCAGAGTGGCTGGGGAAACCCAGCCAGATGAGCGGGGTATAAACAAAATAATTAATCAATAATCAATAATCCCTCCTTTTTCCTTCATATGCAGGTGAGAACCGGACGGCTCTGCCAACTGTGCCAGCCATTGGACCCCTGGCACCCACCTTGGCCACCCCGGCTGCCTTGACCACAGCCTTGCCGTTCAACACCTTCCCAATGCCCCCTCTCGGAGGTGAGACGCTGCGCGCATCATTCCTTGCACCTGGGTAAATGCAGGCCTGGGACTTGGGGCTTCTCGTCTGCAGCGACAGAGAGAGCCCCCTTCCAGGGTGGAGGTCGCCCGAGAAAGGGTGGCTCCTCCCACTTGCTTGGTGGGCGGGGCTCTATATGCAAACGGCCTCCTTCACCTCGGAAAGAGCACAGGGAAGATGCCTCTGCCTGGTGTCAAGAGGCAAGGAGTTCCAAAGTTCGGGTCCTGCCACACTTTATCATAGAAAGTTGTTGCCTTTTAAAACCCCTTTTCTGTTTTATTTATGATACTAGTGGACGTTCAGACCGTTAAATTAACGGGCACTAGAACATATGTGGTCCCTCCCCTCCCTCCCTCCCTCCCTCCCTCCCTCCCTCTGTTCTTCCTTCCTTTCTCTCTCCCTACATTTTTCCATTCTTCCTTCCATGTTTCCTCCCTCCCTTTCTCTATTCTCCCTCCCTCCCTCCTTCCGTTCTTCCTTCCCTGTTCCTTCCTTCCTTCCTTCCTTCCTTCCTTCCTTCCTTCCTTCCTTCCTTCCTTCCTTCCTCCCTTCCTCCCTTCCTCCCTCCCTCCCTTCCTCCCTCCCTCCCTCTGTTCTTCCTTCTTTCCTCCCTCCCTACATTTTTCCATACTTCCCTCCCTGTTTCTTTCCTTCCTTCTTTCCTCCCTGCCTCCCTCCCTCATTCTCTTCACCCACCGCAGCCCCTACTTTACCCCAGGGGGGCTGGGTGGCTGCGAGGGAAGCACCTTTATTTTCTTTGCTGTTCCTGGGGATCTGAAAGTCTTTCTTAAGTGGCATGTTGTCTTTGGGGGCTCTGGGGAGCCCATCGCTATACTGGGGCTGCTGCTCGGGGCCGCTGCCCTTGTGGTGGTCCCCGCGCGGGGATCCCTTGCCCTCGACCGCTGCTGTTCTCCGCCCGCTGAGGCTTTTCTGGCACTCGCTCGCTGCCGGCATCGCCGCCGGCGCCACTCATGGCCGCGGCCTCCGACATGAAGGCTTTGCAGGCTCCTCCATGGAGACCGCCCGCTCCCATCTATGGCGAGTGCCGGCGCCTGTACCCGGAGCAGCCCAACCTTCTGCAGGTCACCGCCATTGGCGCAGGAGCTTTGGCGCGGCGGAGCGAGCGGCTTCCGTGTGAGAGAGGAGCGGCCAGCTCCGTGCGAGGCGGCGGCAGTGACCCAACTGACGCTGCGCCTGCGCATGGCCGCCCTCTCGGACACGCCCCCTTCTCCGCCCGCTCCAATCCCTGGCCGCCCGAAGTCTCTGCGTCGTCCAATCCCTGCGTCCGTGTGGGACATGCGCAGTGGCAAAATTCCACTGACACACGGACGCACACAGGGACACAGGGACTTTATTATATAGGATTACTGTTTGAGTACGTGTTGTATTTACGGATAATTTTATTGTTTTATTCTCTCTGTACCCGGCTTTTTTGAGCGTTGTTGTTTTTCACGATCAAGTGGTGTGTAAATTTTATGAAACAAGAGAAAGAAAGAGGGAGGGAGGGAAGGAGGAAGCTGATGAGCTCATCCAGAAAGGCTTTTCCAATCAAAGGGGACCTTTAAAAGAGATGTGATCAGTGTTAGAAACTGCGATATGGGAGCTACATGGCACCTAGGTCAGAGGTCTTCAAACTAAGGTCCGTGGGCCGGATACAGCCAGAGATACTCATTTATCCGGCCCACAGCAGCCCCCGTTGCCGCCGCCAGCTCTTACCGGTCCTGAACTGCACTGCTGCCCACTTCCGGGTCGGAGGAGCACTGGAAATAGCTTGTGCATATGCGCAAGTGGTATTTCTGGTGCACATCCGGGTCGGAGGAGGCCCATGCCCATGCGCACAAGCTATTTCCGGTGCTCCTCCGACCTGGAAGTGCGCCGGAAATAGCGTGTGCGCACACGTATGGGCATGCGCTCCCCTGCCCTCCGGCCCGCCGTGCGATTGGCGCTAGAGACACCGGCCCGAGGCGTGGTAAGTTTGCCGCCCGATGGTCTAGGTTATGGGCACCACAACGGAATGTCTAGGTGTGCTTTTTAAATAGCAATAATACAATACTGGAAATGAATGAACAGCAGCTAAAATATTATGTTCATTTTTCACATGGTCTAGTCCTTCCCCTGCCCACCCCCCTAATATTCTTAAGAGGGTCCCTTCTCCAGTCTTCAGAGAGTAGCTGGAAGTGGGGAGGCAGAAAAAGCCCCCCCTTTACTTCCACTCTGCAGTTTTAACCTGAAATCTTAGGCGCCCAGAGCTCAGAAACTGCTTGCACTAATGAAATTCCCTGGCGCAAAATGCGCCTAGAACAACGGGAGTTTCGAACGCTGGGTGTGATGTGTTTCCACGATGCCAGGCGCTCTCCTGACCCTCCCCCCCCCACCTCCCTTCTGTGCCACCACCCAGACCTCTGCTACGGCCCGCTGGGCATTGCTTCCCTGCCGGACGCCAGCTTCACGGCTTCCTCGCAGCAGCCAGAGAACCCGGCTCACGCCGCCCGCCTCAACCGCGTCTTGCCCAACGCCGACCTCCAGGGCTGGGCTCCCCCAGCAGACGTCTATCCCGAGCTGCTCTCCCGGCCCCCCTTCCTGCACGTGGATCTGGGGGAACCCAGGAACCTGACAGGTGGGTGCTCCCCTTGCAGGAGAGCCGGTTGGGTGGGGGCTGTGCCGGGTTTACGTACAGTGGAACCTTGAGTTGCGGACGCAATCCGTCCTGGAGGCCCGTCCGCAACTCGAAGCGTCCGCATCCAAAAGTGCCACGTCTGCGCATGAGGTGTAGATTTGCCAAGCGTGCCTTCCTCTTAGCACGTTTCTCCCTTGCGTACTGAGTTCGAGTGTCTTCAAAGCCCATGACACCTTTGGCAAAGGCTGTTCTCCAATTGGAGCGCTCGCAGGCCAGTGTTTATACTACATTTTTTTTAGATTTGCCTTGAGACAGTCTTTAAACCTCTTTTGTTGACCTCCATTTTTAAGTTTGGAATAGAGGAGTTGCTTGGTGACCACCGGCATTACACTTTCCGTTTTTAAGTTGGGAATAGAGTAAGAGAGTAATTGCTTTGGAAAACGATCATCAGGCATCCGAGCAGCAAAATGGCAAAACTATGGGAACATTATGGGACGCGGGTGGCGCTGTGGGTTAAACCACAGAGCCTAGGGCTTGCCGATCGGAAGGTCAGCGGTTCGAATCCCTGTGACGGGGTGAGCTCCCGTTGTCAAATGAGGTGTTGTTAGTCAGTGTCTATGGTCTGTTTATGTTGTTTTTCATTGTGTTTGTTATATGTAGGACACGGGTGGCGCTGTGGGTTAAACCACAGAGCCTAGGGCTTGCCGATCAGAAGGTCGGTGGTTCGAATCCCCGCGACGGGGTGAGCTCCCGTTGCTCGGTCCCAGCTCCTGCCCACCTAGCAGTTCAAAAGCACGTCAAAGTGCAAGTAGATAAATAGGTACTGCTCCGGCGGGAAGGTAAACGGCGTTTCCGTGCGCTGCTCTGGTTTGCCAGAAGCGGCTTAGTCCTGCTGGCCACATGACCCGGAAGCTGCACGCCGGCTCTCGGCCAGTAAAGCGAGATGAGCGCCGCAACCCCAGAGTCGTCCGGTACTGGACCTAATGGTCAGGGGAAGCCTCTCAGAGTGGTTGGGGAAGCTCAGCCAGATGGGCGGGGTATAAATAATAAAAATATTATTATTATTATTATTAATTATTATCAGGGGTCCCTTTACCTTTATGGGAACATTGCGCCCAAGACCCAATTCCTTTGCTTCCGCCTGCACCCATAGTTTAAGGGAAAGGCCTCCTGCCCCTCTGTATTCTTGCAAGCGTTACGGGCATTGCCTGAGAGTTGTTGTGCCTTTCCTCAGGGGTGGTGGTGCAGGGGGCCGGATCTTCTGATGCCTACGTGACCAGCTTCTTCCTGCGGTTCAGCCTGGACGGCGTGAGGTGGCACGACTACCACGAGGCCTCTTCCACGGGCACCGTGCCTGACCTAAAGGTGCAAGACCCACGTGGTCTATCTTATTTATTCATTCATTTTCCAAGGACTTCAAGGTGGCTTCCTCACTCACTTCTCTCCCTCCTCACTTACTCCCCGCAACAACAGCCCTGCGAGGTAGGCTGGGCTGAGAGGCAGCCACTTGGCCCAGTGAGCTTCATGGCCGAGTGGAGATTCGAACCCTGGTCCTAGTCCGACGCTCCTAACCCCTGGCTCAAGAGGGTGGAGTGGGGGAAACAAAGTCCCTACAGCACTGCAGGGCTAGGATCATGGGCCCACAGGGCAGCTTTTGCCAACCTGGTGCCCTCCAGATGTTTTGGGAAGCAGCTGCCATCAGCCCCAGTCAGCGCACACTGACAGGAGTTGTAGTTCAGAAAGCCTGGAGGGCACCAGGTTGGCAAAGTCTGTATCTAAGACTGTTGATCTTCTGGGTTTAGTTGGGGAACAGCTGTAGGACATCTGTATTGCGTAGAATCATGGAATCATAGAGTTCGAAGGGACCCAAGGGTCATCTAGTCCAACCCCCTGCAATTTAGGAATCTCAGTTTAAGCAGACATAGCCATTCAAGCTCTGCTTATAAACCTCTAATCCATGGGTAGGCAAACCGGATGCGGCCCAGTCGCCTTCTAAATCTGGCCCGCAGATTGTCCGGGAATCAGCGTGTTCTTACATGAGTAGAATGTGTCCTTTTATTTAAAATGCATCTCTGGGTTATTTGTTTGGCATAGGAATTCATTCATTTTTTATATATATATATATATATATATATATATATATATATATATATATAGTCCAGCCCCCAACAAGGTCTCATATATATTTTATATATATATATATATAGTCCAGCCCCCAACAAGGTCTCAGGGACAGTGGACCCGGCTCCCTGCTGAAAAAGTTTGCTGACCCCTGGTCTAAGGAAGGAGAGTCTACCACCTTCCAATGGAGAAAGAGAGAGAAAGAGGAAAAGGAAGGAAGGAAGGAAGGAAAAAAGGAAGGAAGGAAAAAAGGAAGGAAAATCGATGCTCATAAGAGATGTGTTTAAATATAGCCAGGGTAGTCAGGTCCTCAGACCATGGCTCAAAAGATGGTGGGTCCATATATGTTTCTTGACAACTAGGTGCTTCGTAAGGTTGGTATTAATACTTTATTGAAAAGTTTTCAATTATAAAGAAATAAAGTGATACAAAGAAAAAGAGAAGAAGAAAATGAAAAAAGGCCAAAAAATGTGTAAAGGAAAAGAACCCCAAATATATGAATATATATGAAAGACACCCTAACCACACATTCTTTTATAAAGTTGATATTATTATCCTATGTAAATATTAATAACCTCCTCCATTTGGTATATACCCATTTCAAATATTGTCGTATTTATCCAAGCAAAGTCTATGTCTGCAAGCCGTCCGTTCATAAATTGCGAGTGTTATCATATCGTCGATCCATTTATTAAAGCGGACCATATCTTTATTCTTCCAGTTTGTTAACATTATGCTCTTGGCTACCATTAGAGCATGTAAAATCCATTTCCGTTGCCCTGTTGTTAACTTCCGAACAATAGGTATATCGTTCAATAGGTGCTTTGTAACGTTGAATGAGTTCTGATGATGGGCCCCTCAGTCCCTTCCCTTCCCTCTAGCTCTTCCAAGGGAACTCCGACGACTCAACGCCTGTGGTCAGGACCTTCCAGCGCATGGTGCGCGCCCGGCATGTCCGGATACTTCCCCGCGACTTCCACAACGGGATCTTCCTCCGCGTGGAGCTGCTGGGCTGTGGGAAAGGTAGGGTGGCAGGACTGGCGAGACGGATCCGTCTGGCGGTGGGTGACTCCCTAGGATTCGGTGCTGCTGTTCCTTCTGCCTTTTAAAAAAAATAATTTTTATTAAATTTTACAATTTTAACATCATCATCATTTCAAAGACAAAATACATTACAAATCCTCAAACCCAGCCCAGATGATCCCTCAACTTCCTTTCTGGTTTTTTCGGCATATTATCTCTCCCTGCTTGTTGGTTAGTTCTTATTCTTTAAAAATTTTAAATTAATTCTTCTTCTCTTATCAGTTTAACATCCTATTTCTATCCCTACATTATTTTGTAAATTGCAAGTGTTTAATCAAACCCTGCAAGTGAGTCCATTTCTTTACACGGATTCTATAAATATAACATCAGTGGTTCCCAGTCCTTCTTAAAATCTCTATTGTCTTTATCTCGAAGTCTTTCCGTTAGTTTTGCCATTTCAGCCTATTCCATCAATTTTCCTTGCCGTTCTTCTTTAGTTGGTATTTCAGTACTTTTCCATCTTTTTTCTTCTCTTTCGGCAAGTCTTCACCCGAAATGCCTAACAAAATGCTTCTGGATTTTTCACAAAGGTTATCTTAAACATTTTCTTCAATTCATTGTAAATCGTTTCCCAGTATTTTTTAAAATTAATTTACAATTCCTTCTGTCTAAACCCTCGAAACTTCCCCACCCTCCTCGCCCCCTTTCAGTGTCCCCACAGCCTCCCGGGACCCCAACGGTGCCACCCACTCCCAGGCCCTGCTGGACCGGGGAGTTCCAGTGCCAGAACGGGCGCTGCGTCCCCGCCGGGCCCCACGGGGCCATTTGCGACGGATTCAACGACTGCGGGGACTTCTCGGACGAGAGGCACTGCGGTGAGTAGTGGGCAGAGACCCCTTAGGGAGCACGTAGAACCTAGCAATCCGTCAAATATATTGCGTGCCGTTCTGGTTGCCTCCGCTCAAAAAGGAGATTGCAGAATTGGAAAAGGTTCAGACTTTGGTAATCTTTTGTAATATGGCGCCCCGTGTGAGGCCAAAATCTGGTGCCCCAAATGGCCCTTCTCTCTCTCTCTCTCTCTCTCTCTCTCTCTCTCTCTCTCTCTCTCTCTCTACCCCCCCCCCCCAGTGTGGTGTAGTGGTTAAGAGTGGTAGATAGCCTTCAATTGCCTTCAATAGAAGGTAGATAGCCTTCTATTGCCTTCAATAGAGACACTCTATACTACCCGAGTTAGGAAGAGAGCAGAGGGAATTGTCGCAGATCCTATTCCTTATTCCTATTCCTAGACTCGTAATCTGGTGAACCAGGTTCGCTTCCCCGCTCCTCCCCATGCAGCTGCTGGGTGACCTTGGGTTAGTCCCACTTCTCTGAAGTCTCTCAGCCCCACTCACCTCACAGAGTTTTTGTTGTGGGGGAGGAAGGGAAAGGAGAATGTGAGCTGCTTTGAGACTCCTGAAGGGGAGTGATAAAGCGGGATATCAATTCCAAACTCCTCTTCTTCTTCTCTCTCTTTGCCTTTTAATATTTTTTATTAAGTTTTATGTAACAAGTTTAAATTCAAACATATCATTCACCTCCTCATTTAGGATTCTCTGAATCCCTTGTCTTCCCTCCGCCCTTCCATGGTTACCACCATCAATCTTTCTTTTCATATGCTTATCGAATTTTCTCTAATTTGTTTTAAGAATAGTAATCCATTTTCCCACAGTTTTTTTATGATTAGAAGCATTACTCAAATCCTGCCAAAATTTTTAGTTGCTTAAGGTAAATACATTACACCAAATCAGCCACAGCAAGGCGTGGCCGGGTCAGCTAGTACATTATAATTTTCCCCCCATTTCTTCTTTAAATCAAGCAGATTCCAAGTTTCAAAGATAACGTTTTTTCCTTACTGCTAGACTCTGCTAACTTCTGACAGCGGTCAGTTCAGTCGGTCAGCCTAAAATTCCCCTCACCCTTCGTGAGTTGCAAGCTTGCAGAAAGAAAGTTTTTTCCTTTATTACAGGCTTGGTTACTTTTCTACACAAAGTTGGGGTTCCTAATAAATTCTGTTCGATCCTTCCTTCACCGGATGTGTTCTGTGGGTTCCCTTGTCAGGAGTCGGCCCATCTCCAGAGCCCTCCGTCCCAGGGGGCTGCCTGCCCTCCCAGTTCCGCTGTGCCATGTTGGGGGTCTGCATCAAAGCATCCCAGCGGTGCGATGGGGTCACCGACTGCCCGGACGCCGACGATGAGGCCGGCTGTGTGCCCGAAAGCAGAGCGCCCACGGCTGGGACCAGCAGGTAATGCATGGCGGGGGGAGTCTCCTTTATAGCCCCCCCCTTGGTGTATGGGCAGCAGGTTTGGTGAGATAGCTCAGTTGGTGGAGCATGAGATTCTTCATCTCAGGGTCGTGGGTTCGAGCCCCGTGTCGGGCAAAAGATTGGGATAGATGACCCTTGCGATGGTACGATTCTACAGAGATAAACTGTGGAACTCCCTGCCACAGGAGGCAGCAATGGCCGCCAGGCAAATTCATGGAGGAGGAGAGGCCTGGCAAAGGCAGCAAGCCAGGATGGCTCTGCTCTGCTTCCACAGTCAGAGGCAGCAATGCTTCTGAGTAGCAGTTCCTGGGAGCCACAGGAGGCAAGAGGGCTCCTGTGTTCGAATTCTGCTGGGGAGTTTCTCATTAGCACATTATAATGTTTTTATATGTGCTGGAGGGACGTGGGTGGCGCTGTGGTCTAAACCACAGAGCCTAGGGCTTGCCTATCAGAAGGTCGGCGAAATAAAAAAATTCCTTCCAGTAGCACCTTAGAGACGAACTAAATTTGTTCTTGGTACAGTGGGACCTCGACTTACGAGTGACCCGACTTACGTGTTTTTCGACTTCCGAATGACTTCCGGAAGAAAAAAATGGCCTCCGCAACCGAATTTTTCGACTTGCGAAAGGAAGTCGCGGCCGCTTTGAATAGGATTTCTTCGACTTACGAATTTTTGAATAGGATTTCTTCGACTTACGAATTTTTGAATAGGATTTCTTCGACTTACGAATTTTTTTCGCTCAATGCATCCCTATGGGGACTCGACTTACGAGTGTTTTCGACTACCAAAGATCGCGTCGGAACGCATTATCTTCGTAAGTCGAGGTCCCACTGTATGAGCTTTCGTGTGCATGGTATCTGAAGAAGTGTGCATGCACACAAAAGCTCATACCAAGAACAAACTTAGTTGGTCTTCCAAGGTGCTACTGGAAGGAATTTTTTTATTTTGTTTCGACTATGGCAGACCAACACGGCTACTTACCTGTAACTGGAACTATAGAAGGTCGGTGGTTCGAATCCCTGCGACGGGGTGAGCTCCTATTGCTCAGTCCCAGCTCCTGCCAACCTAGCAGTTCGAAAGCACGTCAAAGTGCAAGTAGATAAATAGGTACCGCTCTGGCGGGAAGGTAAACAGCGTTTCTGTGCGCTGCTCTGGTTTGCCAGAAGCGGCTTAGTCATGCTGGCCACATGACCCGGAAGCTGTACGCAGGCTCCCTCGGCCAGTAAAGCGAGATGAGTGCCGCAACCTCAGAGTCGTTTGCAAATGGACCTAACGGTCAGGGGTCCCTTTACCTTTACCTATATGTGCTGGAAGCCTCTCAGAGTGGCTGGGGAAGCTCAGCCAGATGGGCGGGGTATAAATAACAAAATTATTATTATTATTATTATTATTATTATTATTATTATTATTAATTATCTGGTTGAGTGAGAATAGGATGCTGGACTCGATGGGCCCCCTTTGGCCTGATCCAGCAAGCTGTCTCTGATGGGAGTTGTACTCCAAAAGAGCACCAGGTTGGGGAATAATAATAATAATAATAATTTCTTATTTATACCCTGCCCACCTGGCTGGGTTTCCCCAGCCCCTCTGCTTTATGCTGGCATTGAGAGTGAGGTCCATTTCCACGCAAAGAGATTCTCTGGGAACTGAATGCTGGATTACAAGGGAAGGCGCCACCTACATGATTTTGCCTTCCTCACCCATGAGGACTAGAGCCTTGCTTCTGAAAACTTTCGTTCTTAAGAATCCAGTACAGGAGCCCCATCTTTGTGTCCATGAACAGAGCATCGCCTATGAATCCTTTCCTCCCGTCGATCCCTTGGCAGCTTTTCTCTGCCTTTAAATTATCTGTCGATTCGTTTCGTCCCCAAATGCTGAAAAGTGTAGCAGGGGGGCCCCCATCCTCCAAGATACTTCTCCCTTATTTCTTAAAAAGCAATAAAATTATCAATAAGAAAAAATAACAGCAACTTAAGAATTTCCAAAAAGCAGCAGCAGACTAAAAACAAATTAAAACTCCCAGCAACTTTCTGGACATCTAGGCAGGCTTGGCGAAGCAATAATTGATTCCAGAGAATCGTTCCTCCACCAACGATCGCAGTTTTAGAGCAAAATAAAATAATAATAATAATAATAATAATAATAATAATAATAATAATTTATT
The DNA here is from genome assembly GCA_034641395.1 of Darevskia armeniaca. Classification (NCBI taxonomy): domain Eukaryota; kingdom Metazoa; phylum Chordata; class Lepidosauria; order Squamata; family Lacertidae; genus Darevskia; species Darevskia armeniaca. The sequence goes on from JAWWNF010000121.1 coordinate 786,804, forward strand.
TGTACCCCACCCATCTGGCCAGGTCCCCCCAGCCACTCTGGGCGGCCTCCAACAGAGATTAAAATATCACAGGTTAAAAGCTTCCCTAAACAGGACTGCCTTCAGATGTCTTCTAAAGGTCTGGTAGTTGTTGTTCTCTTTGACATCTGCTGGGAGGGCGTTCCACAGGGCGGGCGCCACTACCGAGAAGGCCCTCTGCCTGGTTCCCTGTAGCTTTGCTTCTCGCAGGGAGGGAACCGCCAGAAGGCCCTCGGCGCTGGACCTCAGTGTCCGGGCTGAACGGTGGGGGTGGAGACGCTCCTTCAGGTATACAGGACCGAGGCTGTTTAGGGCTTTCAAGGTCAGCACCAACACTTTGAATTGTGCTCAGAAACGTACTGGGAGCCAATGTAGATCTCCCAGGAACGGTGTTATGTGGTCCCGGCAGCCACTCCCAGTCACCAGTCTGGCTGCCACATTCTGGATTAATTGCAGTTTCTGGGTCCCCTTCAAAGGTAGCCCCACGTAGAGCGCATGGCAGTAGTCCAAGCGGGAGATAACCAGAGCATGCACCACTCTGGCGAGACAGTCCGTGGGCAGGGAGGGTCTCATCCTGCGCACCAGATGGAGCTGGGAGACAGCTGCCCAAAAGTCCTTGCAATATTTATTTCAGCTCCCGGACCTCCGAAAAACAGCCGCCAAAGCCTTCCGTGCCCCAGCCAACTCAGGTAAGGGGTGCCAAGGGGAACCGAGGCGGGGGGGGGGTCGCTAAGGACTCAAGTTTCCAGGAGGGAGGGAGCCGAGGGCAAGTGGTTCAAGTGACAGGCAAGGAGTGGTGGGGACTGGGTTCAAATCCCCGCTCAGCCAAGAAGCTCATGGGCTGGTCTGGGGCCACTTACCCTTTTCTTTTCTTTTTTTAAAACTTCCATATTCATTCATCTGTTTATTTATCTTTCATTAGCTTCGACAATCTTCAGCATTTCTTTTCCTCTTTTAAAATAATTTTCATTGGTTTTACATATAATCACATTATGTAACATCACGCCCTCTTGTTTTATCTCTAACGGCTTCCCTCCCTCCTGTCTGACGGTTTACAAAATTAAACTTTGTGTCTTTACATTTCGCTTCACTTCCTATCCTTGTTATACCATCACCCTAAAATATTATATTACTCAGCCTGGATAGATAGCAATTTCACCTTACAGATCTTCAGATAACCCTGCTAATGATGTTAATTGCTTACAGTTGGCCTTGAATGGAAACTCTGGACTCTGAAGTCATTTTATTTTATTCGTTATATTGTTCTGTATTGTATTGTGTTTATCGGTATTTTTAAATTATGTGGAGTGCCTTATTTGAGTTGATATAGCGACCGAGGAATTTCGTTGTTCCCGCGAGGGGACAATGACAATAAAGATCTATTCTATTCTATTCTATTATTCTATTCAAATATAATATAAATTTTGTTCCAGTCCTTTTGGAATGTTTGGTCTCGCTAGTTCCAGATTCTTCCCGTCAGTTTCACCAGTCCTGCAAAGTTCATCATTTTCACCTGCCCCTCTTCTTTTGTTGCTAACTCCTGTTCCTTCCATCTCTGGGCTAACAAATCTCTTGCCGCAGTTGTTGCATATAAAAACAATTTTTAAATCTTGTCTCTGTATCTCTCGGTTACCACTTTATGGCCTTCCTCACAGGGCTGTTGTGCAGTTAAAACCAGGGAGCCAAGTAACAACACCTGGAAGGAGGAGAGCTGGAAGGGCAATTCCCGTTTATCCAAACTGGCTAGCGGAAGGTGATTCTCTTTTCTCTCCATCCTTGCAGGTGTCCCCCAGTGGATGGCCGTTACCTGAAGGTCTCACCTTCCCCCAGCCAGGTAAAGCACATCTCTCCCCAATGGCTCCTCTTCATCCTGGAGAGAAGTGACTAGTGGGGTGCCACAGGGTTCTGTCTTGGGCCCAGTCTTATTCAACATCTTTATCAATGACTTGGATGAAGGGCTTGAGGGCATCCTGATCAAGTTTGCAGATGACACCAAATTGGGAGGGGTGGCTAATACCCCAGAGGACAGGATCACACTTCAAAATGACCTTAACAGATTAGAGAACTGGGCCAAGGCAAACAGGATGAATTTTAACAGGGAGAAATGTAAAGTACTACACTTGGGCAAAAAAAATGAAAGGCACAAATACAGGATGGGTGACACCTGGCTTGAGAGCAGTACATGTGAAAAGGATCTAGGAGTCTTGGTAGACCACAAACTTCACATGATGTCGCGACCCGACTAGACAGTGTGGTCGCGCCATGCAGGCGCCAGGAAGGGGAACCATGCAGCGGGCCAGGAAAGGGGGCAACAGCGGAGCCAGGCATGCAGGGGTTAAACCAAGTGCAGCAAGGCCCGACCTCGCCCAGGCATGCCCCACGGGGTAAACAACCCCAGGATGGGCGATAACGACCGCTAACGAGCCATCAGCGGCGGAACCGGCAGCATCACAATAACAATGTAAAAAGCACCCATGAATAGTGCAGGTAGACCAGAGCAGTTAACTCTTTTGTCCAAACCATCCCGGGTGGGGAAGTGGATCGCCCCTGGACCTTTAGGGCAGAAGGGAGGGGGGAATTGGGAGTCACCCAGCAAGGTGTATTAAAGGGGGATTCTGAGGTGGCCTCTTCAGAATCCTCACGGACTTTCCATGTTTCTCTGTGTGCTGTACAATAAACTTCAAGACTTCTTCCGCTGACTTCTCGGAGTGGCGTGCGTTCTTGACAGCTAGCTACAGTTACCATTGGGGACACGACACATGAGTCAACAGTGTGATGCAGCAGCTAAAAAAGCCAATGCAATTCTGGGCTGCATCAATAGGAGTATAGCATCTAGATCAAGGGAAGGAATAGTACCACTGTATTCCGCTCTGGTCAGACCTCACCTGGAATACTGTGTCCAGTTCTGGGCACCACAGTTCAAGAAGGATACTGACAAGCTGGAACATGTCCAGAGAAGGGCAACCAAAATGGTCAAAGGCCTGGAAACGATGCCTTATGAGGAACGGCTTAGGGAGCTAGGTATGTTTAGCCTGGAGAAGAGAAGGTTAAGGGGTGATATGATAGCCATGTTCAAATATATAAAAGGATGTCATATGGAGGAGGGAGAAAGGTTGTTTTCTGCTGCTCCAGAGAAGTGGACACGGAGCAATGGATTCAAACTACAAGAAAGAAGATTCCACCTAAACATTAGAAAGAACTTCCTGACAGTAAGAGCTGTTCGACAGTGGAATTTGCTGCCAAGGAGTGTGGTGGAGTCTCCTTCTTTGGAGGTCTTTAAGCAGAGGCTTGACAGCCACCTGTCAGGAATGCTTTGATGGTGTTTCCTGCTTGGCAGGGGGTTGGACTGGATGGCCTTGGGGTCTCTTCCAACTCTACGATTCTATGATTCTTTGTGGGGTAGGGTTAGGGGGCACTGGGGAAGAGCTCATGGTACCAAGCGGGTAGGAGCCCCAAAACGTTTGGGAATCTCGGATACAGCAGAAGTAACACCGGCCTACCTCGCAAGGCTGTTGTGCCGATTTCTAAGCTGCCACATACTGTGATGTGCCCTGAGATCTATGGGCAAAGAGCGGCATATTAGTGTGATAAAATAAAAATAAAACTTGCTTTGCTCTAGAAATGCTGGGCATTGTGGCAGCCCTGGAGAAGGGCTGCTTCCAAGGGCCCCGTGCGGGTGACGCCTCTGCAAATCCACGGAAGCGAAGCTGGGGGCGCCTCTAACTCTTTGGATTTGCGCACCTTCTCGACGCAGGTTCCTGCAGCGAAGCCCTCGGTCTGGAAGACGGGCGTATCCACCAGCAGCAGCTGAGCGCCTCGTCCTACCAGGACGGGAACCCACCAGACGCCGGGCGCCTCAACATCGAGCCCAGCATGTAAGTTTGGGGGTCCAAGTCAGCTTCATGGAGGCAGGGACAGGTGGGGCAGAGCTCAGAGAGCATTGGGGTGAGGGGACATGGGGGGTTGCTTTGCAGAAGGAAGGAAGGGGCCAGACAATTGGATGGTGATAAAAGAAAGTGCATCGTTAATCTCTGGAACTCCCTCCTGCAGGAGGCAGTGACGGCCACCAACTTGGATGGGTTTATGATTATTGTCATTTATTATTCTTATTTATTAAATTGGCATGCTGCCCTTCAGCTGTAGACCTCAGGGCATAAAAATACAAGATAAAAACCACAAAATATGTTAAATCCTCTTTAAAAGAGGATTAGACCAGGGTTCAGCAACCTTTTTCAGCCGTGGGCCGGTCCACTGTCCCTCAGACCATGTGGTGGGCCGGACTATATTTTGAAAAGAAAAAAGGACGAATTCCTATGCCCCACAAATAACCCAGAGATGCATTTTAAATAAAAGGACACATTCTACTCATGTAAAAACACGCTGATTCCCGGACCGTCTGTGGGCCGGATTGAGAAGGCGATTGGGCCGCATCCAGCCCACTGGCCTTAGGTTGCCTACCCCTGGATTAGATGAATTCCTGGAAGAGGAGAGGGCCGAGCAACTTGTGACTATTAATGTTAAAAAAAAACGGGCAATGGAAAAATTTCTGTGCCTGATGTGTGTAGGCAGCTGCTTATTTTGCTGAATGGTCAGGAGGTCGGCGGTTCGAATCCCCGCGACGGGGTGAGCTCCCGTTGCTCGGTCCCATATCCTGCCCACCTAGCAGTTCGAAAGCATGTCAAAGTGCAAGTAGATAAATAGGTACCGCTCTGGCGGGAAGGTAAACGGCGTTTCCGTGTGTTGCTCTGGTTTGCCAGAAGCGGCTTAGTCATGCTGGCCACGTGACCCAGAAGCTGTACGCCGGCTCTCAGCCAAAAAAGCGAGATGAGCACCGCAACTCCAGAGTAGGACACGACTGGACCTAACGGTCAGGGGTCCCTTTACCTTTACCTTTAATAGGCCAAACCTTGATGCTTCTCCTTCCCCCGACCCCCCACCAGGCAGAACATGGCCCCCGGGTGGAGCCCGGGCCCCTCGGACCCTGACCCCTATTTCCAGGTGGACTTCCTCCAGCCCACGTTCCTCACTGCCGTGGTCACGCAAGGCGGGGGACCCTCCCGGGGCTATGTCTCCCACTACCGCCTGGTCTACAGCGACGACGGGGTCAGCTTCCGGAATTACGCCAGATCTGGATACGGCCCGAGCACTTCCCTGCGGGCCCAGGTACCACCTCGGCGCATGCCCCCCCCCCGTCCGGTACGGCGTCCTCTTGAGCGGGTGTTGAGGGCGGGCTTCCCCACTTCCCAGGAGATCTCTCTGGGCTCCCCACCCCAAAAGAAGGCAGAGATGCTCAGTGGGTTGGCGTGGGAAGAGACCCCCCAAGGCTCATCTAGTCCACCCCCTGCAATTCAGGAATCACAGCTAACCCCTACCCCCGACAGACGGCCCACTTACTAGCGTGGTGTAGTGGTTAAGAGCGGTGGACTTGTAATCTGGGGAACCGGGTTCGCTTCCCCTCTCCTCCACATGCAGCTGCTGGGTGACCTTGGGCTAGTCACACTTCTCTGAAGTCTCTCAGCCCCACTCATGGGGCTCATATCACAGAATCGTAGAGCTGTAGAGCTGGAAGGGACCCACAGAGTCACACACACCCAAACACTAAAAGAAGATTAAAATTACCGTAGCTTTCTAAGCATCTGGGGAGGCTTGTCTAAACAAGAATGCTTTGAGCAGGTGCCTGTTTGATCTCAAGAGGCAGGGAGTTCCAAAGGGGAGAGACTGCCACACTGAACGACCAAATCCTAAAAAATGTGGAACGGAGATTATGGACCATCCGTAGTTGTGCCGATTCTGCTCATCAACGCTTACCTGGAGCAACGCCAAACTCGATGGCGCCTAATTTTGAGTTGACATACTTTTCAAAGGCCTTGGCAGAGTTCTACCAAAGCCCTCTAACCCTCTGCTGCCCCGGCTTATGCCTCTCAACTCCCCACAGGTCCTGGAGGGCAATTCCAACAGCGCCACGGCAGTGCGCCAGGAGCTGCGCCCGCCCATCTTGGCCCGCATCCTCCGCCTCGTGCCCACGGAGTTTCGCGGGAGGCCCTCCTTGCGCATGGAGGTGCTCGGCTGCCCCTGGAGTGAGTTTGGGGGAACTGGCGTGGGCATCTGTAGGGGTCTTCCAGGGGAAGGTGGTCAGCTGACGGGGCCTCTCTTCCAGAGTCTATGCCAGCCTTGGACAACCTGGCACCCTCCAGATAATAATAATAATAATAATAATAACAACAACAACTTTTTATTTATACCCCTCCCTTCCCGATTTAAAAACCGGGCTCAGGGCAGCTAACAACAAATAAGAAACATTGATTTAAAACACCTTAAAAACAGCATGAGTACAACATGAATGTAGCATCGCCAGGGCTAACTGGCCAAGTTAATCCTGCTAGGGCCAGCAAGGAGACCAGGGAAGAGTTTAAATGTGGGATCTCAGAAAGGGTTTCTTCATAGAAAAAGGGAAGGGAAAAAGGAATGGAGGATCAGGCTAAATTGAAGGCCAGGCAGAATAGCTCTGTCTTACACTCCAGAAGAGGGCAACCAAAATGGTCAAAGGCTTGGAAACGATGCCTTATGAGGAACGGCTTAGGGAGCTGGGTATGTTTAGCCTGGAGAAGAGAAGGTTCAGGGGTGATAGGATAGTGTCGCGACCCGGCTAGACAGCAGTAGACCGGGACCCGCCGGGGTCGCGCCATGCGGGCGCCGGGAAGGGGAACCATGCAGCGGGCCAGGAAAGGGGGCGACAGCGGAGCCAGGAGCACAGGGGTTAAACCGGGTGCAGCAAGACCCGACCTCGCCCAGGCATGCCCCGCAGGGTAAACAACCCCAGGATGGGCGCATACCTGATGGCCCAAACCCAGACGCAGAAGGCTTAGCGCGGCAATCTCCGGGAGCCGGCGATAACGACCGCATAACGACCCATCAGCGGCGGGCGCGGCGGAACCAGCAGCATCGCAATAACAATGTAAAAAGCACCCATGAATAGAGCGGGTAGACCGGAGCAGTTAACTCTTTTTGTCCGGGCCACCCCGGGTGGGGAAGAGGATTACCCCCGGACCTTTAGGGCAGAAGGGAGGGGGGAATTGGGAGTGATCCAGCAAAATGTACTTAAGGGGGATTCTGAGATGGCCTCCTCAGAATCCTCACGGACTTTCCACGTTTCTCTGTGTGCTGTACAATAAACTTCAAGACTTCTTTCCGCTGACTTCTCGGAGTGGCGTGCGTTCTTGACAGCTAGCTACAGTTACCATTAGGGACACGACAGATAGCCATGTTCAAATATAGAAAAGGATGTCATATAGATGAGGGAGAAAGGTTGTTTTCTGCTGCTCCAGAGAAGCGGACACGGAGCAATGGATTCAAACTACAAGAAAGAAGATTCCACCTAAACATTAGGAAGAACTTCCTGACAGTAAGAGCTGTTCGACAGTGGAATTTGCTGCCAAGGAGGGTGGTGGAGTCTCCTTCTTTGGAGGTCTTTAAGCAGAGGCTTGACAGCCACCTGTCAGGAATGCTCTGATGGTGTTTCCTGCTTGGCAGGGGGTTGGACTGGATGGCCTTTGGGGTCTCTTCCAACTCTAGGATTCTATGATTCTATTATTCTACAGGCCCTGTGGAAGGAGATCAAGTCCTGCAGGGCCCTAGTTTCATGGGACAAAGCATTCCACCAGGTCGGAGCCATCACTGAGAAAGCCCTGCCCCTGGTGGAGGATAGTCTGGCTTCTTTAGGCCCGGGACTCTTAAGCTATTATTATTATTCATGGACCTTAGGGTCCTCTGCGGGACATACCAGGAGAGGCGGTCCCGTAAGTATGCTTTTGATAGTGGTTAGACTGTGGAACTCCCTCCCACAGGAGGCTATGATGGCCAGCAACCCAGGTGGTTTGAAAAGAGGAACGGACAAATTCCTTGCGGAGGATAGGGCTACTGAAGGCTACTAGCCATTGTTGCTGCCAAGGGTGGGCATGGAAGATAGAGGGTAGGGGATAGGGGAAGGCTGAGGCAGGCGCAGGGTGAGGTTTTCTCCAGGAAAACAGTGCCCCCCTCCCATCTTTGCAAGGGAGGCTGCTTTGAGTACAGTGTTACAATGGAACCTTACAATTGTCAGCCGAACACTGACAACCCAGAAGTGAATGCTTCAGTTTTCGAGCGATTTTGTTTCTGAACGGCTTCCAAGGCAAGTTTTTCATTTTTTCCCCATTCACTTTGCAGCTTTGATCCTCGGTTTTAGAACTTTTCAGAAGCCGAACACTCTTCCAGAACGGATTACTTTCGGAAACCGAGTTTCCACTGTACCTCGGTTTTCGAACGTCTCTGTTGACGAACGTTTCAGTTTTCGAACACTGTAAACCCGGAAGTTCCATTTTTGAGCGCACCTCAGAAGTCGATAGTACCGTATTTTTCCGTCTATAAGATGCCCCCTATTTGGGGGGACTCCGATTTAACAAAATGGGGGAAGATCTATCCGTGTGTAAGACGCCCCCAAATTTTGGACATTATTTTTAAGGGGAAAAACCTAGTCTTATACACGGTATATGTTATTTTTCTCAACTTCCTCTATTAAATTTGAAGGCCGCCCTTTGCGCCTCGGTTTTCGAATGTTTCGGAACTTGAACAGTCTTCCGGAATAGATTACGTTCGACAACCGAGGCACCACAATTACTCCATTTGGGGGGGGGGGCACTGCAAAACCTGCAGATTTCCCTGCAAAACTATTACAAAACTTTGGTACAGCTTTGGAGTGAATCGGATGTTGGATTTCCATGTGTTAACCACGAACCCCGGTTTGATGTATCGCTTGGTTTTGCTGTTTTTGTTTTCACTATTTACTTGCCATTTTGCTTTTAAGTTTACCTTGCGAACCGCCCTGCGATCTTCTGATGAAGGGCGGCTTGTCAGTCAAACACACAAACAAACAAGCAAACAAATAAAAATAAAATGTTTGGGGGCGCTGTGAAAAATGGGGTTTGTGCTGAATAATAATAATAATAATAATAATAATAATAATTATTATTATTATTATTATTATTATTATTATTATTATTATTATTTATACCCTGCCCATCTGGCTGGGCTTCCCCAGCCACTCTGGGCAGCTTCCAGCAAAATATTAAAATACAATAATCCATCAAACATTAAAAACTTCCCTAAACAGGGCTGTCTTCAGGTATTTTCTGAATGTCAGATAGTTGTTTATCTCTTTGACCTCTGCTGGGAGGGCGTTCCACAGGGCGGGCGCCACTACCGAGAAGGCCCTCTGCCTGGTTCCCTGTAATCTCGCTTCTCGCAATGAGGGAACCGCCAGAAGGCCCTCGGCGCTGGATCTCAGTGTCCGGGCTGAACGGTGGGGGTGGAGACGCTCCTTCAGGTATACTGGACCGAGGCCGTTTAGGGCTTTCAAGGTCAGCACCAACACTTTGAATTGGGCTCGGAAATGTACTGGGAGCCAATGTAGATCTCTCAGGACCGGTGTTATATGGTCCCAGTGGCCACTCCCAGTCACCAGTCTAGCTGCCACATTCTGGATTAATTGTCCAAGCGGGAGATAACTAGAGCATGCACCACTCTGGCGAGACAGTCTGCGGGCAGGTAGGGTCTCAGCCTGCGCACCAGGTGGAGCTGGTAAACAGCTGCCCTGGACACAGAACTGACCTGCGCCTCCATGGACAGCTGTGAGTCCAAAATTACTCCCAGGCTGCGCACCTGGTCCTTCAGGGGCACAGTTACCCCGTTCAGGACCAGGGAGTCCCCCACACCCGCCCGCCCCTGTCCCCCAAAAACAGTACTTCTGTCTTGTCAGGATTCAACCTCAATCTGTTAGCCGCCATCCATCCTCCAACCGCCTCCAGGCACTCACACAGGACCTTCACTGCCTTCACCGGTTGTGATTTGAAAGAGAGGTAGAGCTGGGTATCATCCAGTTTGGCCCCCAAATTCTGGGGGTTCGTAGTTCATGAGGCCGGACTGTCAAGGCAGGTTCTGCGTTTCTCACATGCTTCTTCCCGACCCATGCAGAGGTGGTGCCCGCAGCTGGTATGACGACACCCTCCACGGCCACTGGCACAAGATCATCTCCTCCGCAGTGGCTCACCGGGCTGCCAAGTGTGTCGCAGGAGTCCCAGCGCCCTGGAGGAGCAACCGGCGTCCCGGAATCGCCCAGGATCCGGCCCTCCAAGGAGCCTCCTGCCTCGCCTTCCTGGTCCACCTCCTGGCCATTGGGATCCACTTTGCCCAGACTTGTGACTGGTACCCCTGGCACGACGGTGCTGCCCGCGTCTCAAACCTTTCCGTACCAGCCAGGCTTGCGAACCACGCTGTCCGGTAAGCAGGGCTGCCGGCTCCAAAGGGTGCCGGGGGGGGGATGCATCCGGGGCTGATCTTGCGCAAGGAGCGTTTGGAACCCTGTGTAGGGTTCTGGTCGCCTCACCCGAAAGAGGAGATTGTCGAGTTGGAAAAGGTTCAGAGGAGGCCAAAGTTATGGAATAGGCAGGAATGGCGAAACTTACCGGGAGAATAAGAAATCAAGATGACAAACTTTTTATAAAAGAATAGAAATGGTTTACTGAATATTTACAGATAAATTGTAAACGGATCCAAAAGACTGGCAGGATTATTGTAATGACCTGCAGTTATATAAGAGCAGGCATCGGCAACCTCCGGCCCATGGGCTGGATGCGGCCCATGAAGGCAGTTTATCCGGCCCACGAGCCACCCGGTCACCGAGCCGCCCACTCGGCAAGTCCTCCACGCGCTGCGCTAAACCGGTGCGGCGCGGGGATTCGCGCAGATGCTGAAAATCGCTTCTGCGCAGGCGTCTAGGCATGCACAGAAGCGATTTCCGGCACTGCACTGCGCATGTCTGGCCCATGGACGTGCTCCGTGGGATGGATCCAGCCCATGGCCGGATAAGCTTGCCGACACCTGTATAAGAGTATATATTTAAAGAAGAGAAATAAAGGAGTAAGTTAATTTAGATATGCAGAAGATACTAAAAATAAATTTATGGAACTGCAGAAAGAGGGGGAAGGAGGAAGTCGAGTTTTAAAATGTTCAAATGATTGTAAAATCAATGAAATGTATATATCTGAAAAGTAGAAATAAATTTAAAATTAAAAGAAAAAGAAATGGCCTACCGAAATGACCAAGGGGGTGGAGCGAAAGGTGGCAGTGCCTGAGGCAGGCACACCAACCCTAGGAGGCCGAAGGGACCTCAGCCCCCCCAGTATTTGTTTTTAGGGAGCCAGAGAGCCTCAATTTTGAGGGTGCCCTGAGCATGGCGCACATGTGTGAAGTCACTCGTTGCAAGTCCAGTGGCGGGCTCCTCCAGATCGCCCCGTCTCCTCTGTTGTGTGCAATGAGTGCCGGGCCCCCTCAATCCTGGGGGGCAACGTGGCCCCTCCAGCTTGGGGCTTTTTAGTTTGGAGAAAAGGCCGAGAAGAGGCCACCTGACAGGAGTTTGGTAACATTACGCATGGAATGGAGGAAGGAAGAGAGGAAATATTTCTCCCTGTCTCATAACACAAAAACTCACAGAAGCTAAACATAGGAAGATTCGGGACGGATAAAGGAAGCCCTCTGCCATGCCATCGCTTAGTTAAACTGTGGAACTCCCTTCCACAGGAGGCCGCTGCTGCTTAGGTGGTTTAAAAGAGGATTGAGAGAGTTGGGTTTAAAAGAAGGTTAGACAAAATCGTGGCTCTGCTCTGTCTCTGCAGTTGGAGGCAGCGGTGCTTCTGGATCTCGGTTGCTGGAAGCCGTGGGAGGGGAAAGGGCTCCTGTGTTCGAATCCTGCTGGTTTCCCACAGGCATCTGGTCAGCCCCTGTGAGTACAGGACAAGACGGGCCCTTGGCCTGATCCAGCAGCCTCTCCTTACGTTCTGGAGATGCTGAGAAGAGTCCTGTGGTTGGATCTGGCCTGTGGCCCGTTCGGTCCAGCTTCCGGCTCTCACAAGGGCCATCCTGGGAAACCAGCAAACGGGATCCGAGCCCCAGAGCAACCGGAAGTAGGTCCCCCTGCCAGCCAAGCATAATAAGGTGCTGTTTTCCTCTGACAGTGCTGACTCGAACCCCAAGCCCCGGGCTTCCCAGAATCCTCTGCACCCAGGGGCAGTTCGCCTGTGAAGTCTTCGGCTGCGTCGAGGCCGCCTTTGTTTGCGACGGCCAAGAAGACTGCCTGGATGGTTCGGACGAGATGCGCTGCGGTGAGTCTTGCTACCTGCCCCTGCCTTTGCCGAGCGGCGAGAAACTCCGGGGGTTCAAGGTGCTCCGGTTTCCGTGGGACGAAATCCAATGTGGGATCTTTACACATATATCCAACCTGAGCACAGGACGGGTGGGATCACAGGTGTTCTGTGGGTGCCAGGGACGATCTCAAGGGTGCCACTGCACCCACGGAGGAGGCCACATGGCTGATGGCAATGGCCGTTAACCAAAAGTTCAGGGGTTGGTGGTTCTCCCCCTGGGATGCTTTTGCCGTCTGTCAAGTCACCCAGTGGGCTCCAGGAACGAATGTGTCAGGGAATTGTTTTAATCAGAGAATTGGAGAATTCATTCTCAGGCAGATCAGCTCCTCTCTGAAGAGGAGGAGGAGGCAGGGGCGTGCGAAAGGAGGCGGAGGGGGCGGGCCGCCCCGGGCACAGCCTGGGGGAGGTGACAAAATGGCCTGCTGCCTCCCCCCAGCTGTAGAGCGATGGAGGGCATGCACGCAGTCAGTGTGGGTGCCGCTTGCACCGCGTCCGCACGGCATCCGTACGGGCTGCCACTCGCGCATGGCGTCCGTACGGGCATCTGTATAGGTTGGCGCTCACGCGCGGCATCTGTACAGGCTGGCACTCGCGTGGTGACCATACCAGCTGCCGTGCATGCACAGTCCTTACAGACGTTGTGCATGCGTCACTGGGCAGACTGCCCCGCCCCTCGGCGTCCCGCCCTGGGTGACGGAGAGCGTTCCTCCGCCACTGGGAGGAGGGGAAAGATTCCCCCCCCCCCGTTTCCAGCAGTTTCAGGAACAGAGAGAGAGAGAGACACAGACACTGAGCAGTTTCAACGGGAGTTGCCTAGTTATGAGATAATGGGAAGGGAGACAGAAGGGAGGGAACAGCCAGCAGAGACGTGTGGGGGACCCTCCCTCCCCAAGAACGACGAGGTCGGTCTGTATTAAAGAACAAAGAATAGAGAGAGGGAGGAACTTCCTGTTGGCACCCAGGATGTTGCTGGGGATGGAAAGGGGAGGATTTAGAGTAGCCAGCTGCTCTCCTTGTGGAGAGATGTGGATTTTGGCTCGTAACCCGGTGACTGAATAAAAAGGACTATAACAGGGGCCCCCAAACTCACCCAGCTTCGGGCCAGTTCCTCCGGCACGGATTGCACGGCGGGGGAGCGTGCGCACACGCTATTTCCGGTGCGGCTGCCCATCTCCGGGTCAGGGGAGCGTCGGAAATAGCTTGCGCGCATGCGGATGGGCTTCCTCCGACCCGTAAGTGCACCGGAAATGACGCATGCACGCATGCGCATGCGCCTCCTCCGACCAGTAAGTGCACCGGAAATGGCGCATGCGCATGCGCCTCCTCCGACCAGTAAGTGCACCGGAAATGACGTTTGCGCATGTGCACAAGCTATTTCCGATGCTCTGTGGACCCGGAGATGGGCAGCCACGCCACGCCGGTAAAAGTGGGCAGTGGCGGGGGTCGTCACAGACCGGATAACTGGCTCGCTCGGGCCGCATCCGGCCCACGGGCCTTAGTCTGGGGACCCCTGGATTATAACATATAAACTGCTTGTTAATTCTTGCCTGTGAAGTTACCAAAGGGAGGGGAGGACTCTGACAAAGTGGGACTAGGAACCTGGTCTCCCTGGTCCTAGTCCAACGCTCTAACCATTGCACTGCACTTTCCCCCCCACACACAGGTGGTCCCACTGCTCCCGCCGCCCCCGCCGCGACCCTGCTGCCCCCACTGGGCCCTCCCAGTGCCTGCTCCGCCAAGCAGTTCACCTGCGGCAGTGGGGAATGCCTGGCGCTGGAGCGGCGCTGCGATCTCCGCCAGGATTGCCAGGATGGGTCCGACGAGGCCAGCTGTGGTATGTCAGATTGGGGCGGATAATCGCTCCCCCCCCCCATTCTGCACAAGAGCAGGGATGGGCAAATGTGGCCCTCAGGGCATGGCTCGGCCATACTCCACCGCCACCCTTCCTTGAGGGTTTTTGCCTGGCTGGACTGTGTCCCTGAATGCGGAGGATGCCTCTCGCTTGCCTGGATGGAAGGTGAGCGGGGGGAGTCCATGGCAGAGAGAAGTCGAGCATCAGCAGCAGAAGCTGGTGAAGAGTCGCAGGTGTCTCCCCCTCCTGCTGCGACAAGCTCCCCAGAACCAAGAGAGGCATGAAAAGGGTGGAGGAGAGGTTGGCTGCACTCAGGCACAGTCTCCGATTGCTTGGGGAAAACCCTGGATAGGAGGGGACTTAGGGGAGGCAGGGACTTTCAGTCTCAGCAACTGATCCATGGGGCCAGACCTACTGGGGATGAGCTGTTGTGCTCATGAGTCCTGACAATCAATCAATCAATCATTTTATTTGTATGCTGCTTTCCCAAAGTTAAAGCTATGCTCAAGGCAGCTTACAATGTATTAAAAAAACCCACATAACTACAAGCATAAAAGCAGTTATAAATAATAAAGAAAGCTTCAAAATGTACACAGCCCAACTGAACAATTATAACACCATATTAATCCAAAATGAAGATACAAAAAAATTTGTATCAACAGCCACAATGCCCCCTCCGACAAAAAACCCTCAACAATGCCCCAACCCAAGACATTTCTGTGTGTCATTTCTGACAGTCCACCAAGTCTGTGCAGGTTGTTCTTGCTAATAAAGAGCTCACTTGCACCGTGTGCTTTCCTGCCGGCTCGCTCCTGACACCTGCCATGTGCCAAATTTAAATCTGTGGCCCCTCCCACTTCTGCCTCTGGCTCCACCCACCTCTGGCCCCTGGAAGGTTGTCCAGCACGGAATGTGGCCCTTGGGCGATGAAATGTCCCCCACCACCTCTGTCCTAAAGAAAAGAGCACCGGCTCAGACCAAGGTTAGGGTGTTTCGTTGCAAATGAAGGAAGTTTCTCACCCGGCCTTTGCCTGAACTTTAGTTCTGATCCAATCCTGCCTCTCCCTTCTCTGGCAGCGGACTGCATCATGTCACCGTGGACCACCTGGAGCGAATGCAGCCGGTCGTGTGGGCTGGGGGTGACCTTCCGGCGCCGGGACTTGCTCCGCAGTGCCCTCCCCGGGGGGCAGTGTGACCGCGATGAGTTCGACAGCCGCTCCTGCTTCCTGCGGGCCTGCCCAGGTAGGGCCTTTTCCCCACTTACCTGGGAGCAGTGGGTTCCCGGACGGGCTGGGCTCAAAAGTCTCCCTCAGCTTCTCATCGTCTCTGCAGATGCCCAGCCTACAGGAAAACCCTTTGGGCAAGGAATTGAATTTTGCAGTTTTGAAATATTGCAAACAGAAACTTATTCGTATAGAATCGGTGCCCCAAAGTGAAGCCCACAAGCAGGATTCGACCACGAGAGCCCTCTCAAGCCTTCTCAGGCATGAAGCTCTTCATAAAAACATAGAATTGTGGGATTGTAGGGTTGGAAGGGACCCTGAGGGTCATCCAGTCCAACCCCCTGCAATGCAGGAATATGCAGCTGTATCGAACCTGCAACCTTTGTGTTATCAGCACCATGTGCTAACCAACTGAGCTACCAACAGATTTATCTTTTTTGCATGCTGCTTTGAGTTTGCAATCGTGGCGTATACATTTTATGAAAGATGCAGAGTTTATTTCATAAAATGAATACACTAGATTACAAACTAAACAGCCTCAAAGCAGTCTACGGGGGTGGGGGTGGAGATAAATCAATCATTAGCAGTAAGGAAGATTAACAGCAATAATTTAAGTTAAAATAGGCAACAACAACATGTGGCTGAAAACAGGATTGAAACTTTCTAAGCACCTGAGCAGGCTTGCCTGAACGATAACGTTTTTAGCAGGTGCCGGAAAGAGTACAATGAAGGCATCTCTGCCTGATGTCAAGAGGCAGGGAGTTCCAAAGTACAGGTGCTGCCACACTAAAAGATAATAATAATAATAATAATAATAATAATAATAATAATAATAATTTATTATTTATACCCCGCCCATCTGGCCGGGTCTCCCCAGCCACTCTAGGCGGCGTCCAGCAAACATTAAAATACATACACATGTCACAGATTAAAATCTTCCCTGAACAGGGCTGCCTTCAGGCATTTTCTAAATGTCAGATAGTTGTTAGTACCTTTGACCTCTGCTGGGAGGGCGTTCCACAGGGCGGGTGCCACTACCGAGAAGGCCCTCTGCCTGGTTCCCTGTAGCTTTGCTTCTCGAAATGAGGGAACCGCCAGAAGGCCCTCGGAGCTGGATCTCAGTGTCCGGGCTGAACGGTGGGGGTGGAGACGCTCCTTCAGGTATACAGATAATTCTCCCATTATCTACTTCCATAGCTCATTCCCCTAGCACAGGGCCAGGCCTGCAGGTAAATGTTAAAGAGCAGTCAAGGTGTGCTTTAAAGGATGGGGGTGGAGACGCTCCTTCAGGTATACTGGACCTTTGAGGCCGTTTAGGGCTTTAAAGGTCAGCACCAACACTTTGAATTGTGCTCGGAAACGTACTGGGAGCCAATGTAGATCTCTCAGGACCGGTGTTATGTGGTCCCGGTGGCCACTCCCAGTCACCAGTCTAGCTGCCGCATTCTGGATTAATTGCAGTTTCCGGGTCACCTTCAAAGGTAGCCCCACGTAGAGCGCATTGCAGTAGTCCAAGCGGGAGATAACCAGAGCATGCACCTCTCTGGCGAGACAGTCTTGATCTAAAAGATCAAGTTCTTGCAAATGCAGAACGGGGATCATGCATCACCTGTGCCAATTTCTTACAACAACCTTGCGAGGTGGGCTAGAGCAAAGCGCTTGCAGGCTTCACGTGTAGCGTTTTGCTTACAACGTTCGTTTTGCCAGACTCATAGAAACACATCTTTCATCCATAGGCGACGAAATAATTTAAACCGGCTCCCCGTTATTAATTCAAAAAAAGGCATGGGAAGCTTGGCGTGACAAAATACTGCCTTAAGATACAGGGGTCCCTTCCAAGTGTAGAATCCTATGATTGTATGAGCTCAGTTCCGTGGCTCTTTCTCTCCGCCCAGTTAACGGCGCCTGGGCATCCTGGGGCGAATGGTCGGACTGCGACGCCGAGTGCCGTGGCGGCGTGCGGAGCCGCACCAGGACCTGCGCCGACCCCCCGCCCAAGAACGGGGGGCAGCCTTGCCCGGGGGACGCTGTGCAGATGGAGACTTGCAACCAGCAGCCCTGCGGAGATGCCCGGGGTAAGTGCTGGCCACAATTGGGAGCCAGGGAGGGCTAGAAAGGAAAGGTGGGCCGTTGATGTGGGGGGGAATGAGCCTGGGGGATGGCAGGAACATTAGGAAACTAAACAAAAACAGTGAATAATTTGGGGAGAAAAGAACAGAGAGGTTTTGTCTTTCTTGACACCAGGCCTTGTACATACCAGAGAGGCCTTCAACCAAACGCACAGAGGGAAAACTTCCTCAGAAACGCACAGCCAATCAGGGCCCTGTGCCACCTTGCTTGAGATCATGCCACTCTGCCTGGTTGCTAAGCAACTCCTTCTCCACCCTCTATAGCTGAGTTACTGAATTAACCCTTGAGTTACAAACTGAAGGATCCTTGGACTTCCAACAAGGGGCAGATGGGCAGGAGCTAGATAGGCTCTTCTGGTTTGCCTTGTGAATGACAAAGGTGCTGGTGATAAAAGAAGCTTTTAAATCCGGTGGGAAGATTTCCATTCCTTGTAATGAATGGAAGTTGCACAAGCCCAAGTACCCATTCACTTCAATGGAGCTTGCACAGGGGAATGGAAGTGACGGCTGGGTTGTGCTGTCAGTTTTGGGGTCTCCATATTGTCGTCTTCGAACACAGGGGCAAGGGGTTGGGGGGAAATGAGCTTTAAAGGTTAGGTCAGCCAGTAGGTGTTTCCTCAAATCAACTGCAGCTCTTTGGATACTGAGGCTCTCTACTACTAAAGGTAAAGGGACCCCTGACCAGGGCCGGCGCGTCCATTTAGGCGAACTAGGCAATTGCCTAGGGTGCCAAAATGGAGGGGGCGCTGGCCAGCCTGCCCCCTGCTGCCCCCCACCACCCGCCGCCTCCCCAACCAGGGGCGGAGCAAGCAGGTTGGGGCGAAAACCGCGGCGGCAAGGGCGCCAAAATGGAGGGGGCGCTGGCCAGCCTGCCGCTCGCCGCCACCCGAACCAGCGGCGGAGAAAGCAAACCGCGGCGGCGAGGGGCGCCCGTCACGTGGCCCGCCCCCTCGCCTAGGGCGCCAAAATTGCCAGCACCAGTACTGCCCCTGACCATTAGGTCCAGTCGCGGACGACTTTGGGATTGCGGCGCTCATCTCGCTTTATTGGCCGAGGGAGCCAGCGTACAGCTTCCGGTTCATGTGGCCAGCATGACAAAGCCGCTTCTGGCGAACCAGAGCAGCGCACAGAAACGCCGTTTACCTTCCCGCCGGAGCGGTACCTATTTATCTACTTACACTTTGATGTGCTTTCGCACTGCTAGGTTGGCAGGAGCAGGGACCGAGCAACGGGAGCTCACCCCGTCGCAGGGATTCGAACCGCCGACCTTCCAATCGGCAAGCCTTAGGCTCTGTGCTTTAGACCACAGCGCCACCCGCGTCCCTTCTACACACTACTAGACTCTTTTTAAAGCACACCCAAGCACATTTCTTCCCCTTCAAAGAATTCTGGGCACTGTTAAGGGCTGCTGGGAATTGTAGCTGTGTGGAATAAAAATACATTTCCCACAATACTTTGAGGAAAAGATTGTGCTTCGAATGTGCTTTAAAAGCAAGGCTTTATTTGCTGATATTATTATTATTATTATTATTATTATTATTATTATTATTATTAGTCATTAGAGAGGTGGGTAGAATTAATCCTTGCTTGATATGAATGTGGATGGATGAACATTTTTTTTGGTATTTTGGTTTATGACTTTAATGCTTCTTAAGTTATTTGTCTCTTATTTGTGCATTCCTTTATATCCCATTTTCCCCTCCAAGGAGCACCATTCTTCTCCCCCCATCTCCTTTCATCCCCACAACAACCCTGTGAGGTAGGCTAGTTTGAGGGGCAGCGACTGTCCCAACGGACGCACCCAGTGAACTTCATGGGAGAATTTGAACCCTGGTCTCTCCCGGCTTCTCGTCCGGCGCTCTAACCACTATGCCACACTGTCTCTCCTCACCGCCACCTCTCTTTTTTGCAGTCATTTAGCACTGGCACCTCAATTTTTTTACACAGAAAACAATGTTTGAAAGTGCAGCGTATAAACATCCTGAAAACTTGAGGTTGGGAGGGGAGGAAGGCTGGATGGCAGCAAGCGCTGCCCCCTCCACCCACTAGGCTTCGCTTCCCTTCTCCCGCACACTGACCTCCTCCCCTCGCCTGTTTCCTCTGCAGACTGCGGGCCGGACATGGTCTACGTGCAAGCTGGGCACTGCGAGCGAGGCCTCGTGGCTCCGTGTCCCCAGACATGCCGGCAGCTGAGCCTGAAGACCAGTTGCCCCAGCAGCTGCGTGGAGGGTGAGCGCGGGGTCCCCGGGGCTAGGAGGGGGGCACCCACGTTCCTGACCCTTCCCTAGCCTAGAAAAGGGCTCCCTCTATCCCTGCCCCCTGCTCTGACCTCCAGCCCCCTCTGCCTCTCCTCCCAGGCTGCCGCTGCCCCCCGGGGCTGTTCCTGCAGGACGGGGGCTGCGTCAACGTCAGCCAGTGCCACTGCTTCTTCGACCACGAGCGTCGCCTCCCGGGGGAGATGTTCCTGAGGGACAACTGCAGCCAGTGGTGAGCGGGGGACGGGGTCTCTCTGGTGCCCCATCCTTCTTCTCTTCCTCCTCCTCCTCCTCCTCTTCCTCTTTCGGCAGGGCTCCGAAGAGCATAGGGCACAGTCAGGCGACCAGGGGAGCGACCCAGGAGAGGGGACTGGCAATTTATGGGGTGCCCCACCACCCACAAGGCAGGAGTCTGAGTGCCAGGCTTCAGGGAATCCGACCCCCCTCCCTCATGGCAGGCTGCCAGTAATGGAAAGACAAGCAGCTCTTACCAAGGTTTTTTATTCAATATTCACAGAGAGACATAGAATTGCCGTCTCTTGGATAATGGTGTTGCTCCGAGTAAAGTCCCACCCCCTCTGTCTCTCTGAATGAATCGATTTATTTCGGTCACTGACCAGAGTGCAAACATATACAACAACAGAGAGCATACAGATATAAATAGATTAAAATTAAGCTCTATGAGCTGATACACAATAAATAATGCAGATATAAAACAGCTAAAATATATAAGTTAAAACCTTAACCACTAATTTAAAACATATTAAGACATTAGCCATCAGATTCATTCAAAACCGGTCAACTTAATTTTATAACAGCAGCACAGAATCTAGCCACTTCTAAGATCCGTCTCTCTTATTATATGTTCTCCCTATGTTAGCTGATCTGTACTTTCTGCCTCTGAGCTTTCTGTTCTCCTACTTTCAATGCCCACCGGGTTCTGGGAGGGGGGGTCTGGCATGCTTTCTAAATGGATAATCAAATATTGCAACAACTCAAGTATTACACTGAGCAAAGTGCATTTCTCCAGTATTCAGTGTTGCTATTCAGATTTCTAACGAACAGCCTATGGTAACTGGCATCAAAGAAGAATAGGACTCGCTTCTGCATGAGGGTTTTTGTAGTACGTCTTAATCATAGTCTACCATAAAAATATTTTAGAGTATATTTAATGTTTAGCTAACAGTGTATTGGCAGCATGCAATAATTACATCATAAGTTCAGAAGCAGTCTGTGTAAGGATCTTCTTTGATGCCAGTTACCATAGGCTGTTCATTAGAAATCTGAATAGCAATGCTTTCTAAAGACACTGAGTCTGTCAGCTGTCTCTCCCCTCTTCTTCTTCTTCTTCTTCTTCTTCTTCTTCTTCTTCTTCTTCCTGCTCGTCTCCCAATATTTCCCCTCTGCAGCCTCTGAACTGTGACCTTCTGCAAACCACTGTTCTAAATCTATACCGTCTCCCCCCCCCTTTCTGGGAAGTGCAGGAGGAGGGGGCGGTCTCCACCATTCCTCCTCAGTCCAGTCCCTGACACCGAAGAGGAGCGAGAGTCGGGCAGTCTGAGGCAGAGGAAGGCACACGGGATTGGGCAGAGGAAGAAAGGATGGTTCGGGCTAGGGACAAGTCAGTAGATTGCCCACCTTCTCCTGCTCCACTCCTCCTAGCGCCAGGAGGGGTGTGAAAAGAGAAGAGCAATGACGACTTCTGCGCGGGAGAAGTCTCGGGTTGTGGGCACATAACCCGTCAGGGAAGGTATCTATGCCGGAGGAGCCAAGGGTCCCGTTCTTTCGGAAACTGCTCCATTGCACCCAGACCAGTGGCCAGCTGCCTAGAGGCTAATCCTTGGGAGACCGTCCAGAAAAGAATGTGGCCCTCCCACCAGAGAAGAATGGCAGATGAAGTTAATGGACTATGCTGAAATGGCTAAAATGACCGGAAGGGTCAGAAATCAGGAAGACCAAAATTTTAACAAATACAGTGGTACCTCGGGTTACATACACTTCAGGTTACAGACTCTGCTAACCCAGAAATATTACCTCGGGTTAAGAACTTTGCTTCAGGATGAGAACGGAAATCGGGCGGCGGCGCAGCGGCAGCGGGAGGCCCCATTAGCTAAAGTGGTGCCTCAGGCTAAGAACAGTTTCAGGTTAAGAATGGACCTCCGGAACGAATTAAGTACGTAACCAGAGGTACCACTGCAATGGGGAAAATTTATAACTGGGTGGCTGGGGAGACCCGGCCAGATGGGCGGAGTACAAATAATAAATTATTATTATTATTATTATTATTATTATTATTATTATTATTATAACTTACCTTAAAGACCATTGTAAACAGTTAAAATCATTAGTAGGATTGGAATCTCCTGCCCACCTAGCAGTTCAAAAGCACGTCAAAGTGCAAGTAGATAAATAGGTACCACTCCGGCGGGAAGGTAAACGGCGTTTCCGTGCGCTGCTCTGGTTTCGCCAGAAGCGGCTTAGTCCTGCTGGACACATGATCCGGAAGCTGTACGCCGGCTCTCGGCCAATAAAGCGAGATGAGCGCCGCAACCCCAGAGTCGTCTGCGACTGGATCTAACACTCTGGGGTCCCTTTACCTTTACCTAGGATCGGAATGTCACTTGTAGTTTAATGTTGAATTCTGGACACAACAGAAGAGGCAAAGGTTTTGGATTACAGTATCATAAAATATGTGGGGGAAAGGATTAATAATAGGACCCACAAAGGGGAGGGTGGAAGTCCAGGAGATTCCTGGGAATCTTGTTTTTATTATTTATGTGTGATATATCTCTGTACAATATTTGAAAAACCAAATAAATAATTTTTTTATATGTAAAAAAGAGAATGTGGCCCTCAAGATATGAAAGGTTCCCAGCCAAAGGCCTTTGCCCCTGGGGCTGATGGGAGTTGGAGTCCAATCGGGGCTTGGAGGGTCACAGGTTTCCCCCTTTTGGGGTGGTGGGGTCCAGATCCAGTCCTGATGAGCTTTTGTCTCCCACTTCCTTCCCGCTCCCACCGCCAGCGTCTGCCTGGAAGGCGCCGTGACCTGCGACTCGGTTTCCTGCCCCGTGAAGTGTGGCTGGTCGGCTTGGTCTCCGTGGAGCCCTTGCGGAAGGAGCTGCGGGGTCGGCATGCAGCAGAGATTCAGGTGAAGCCGGGCAGCGTCCACCTGTGGGTGGGATGTGGCGTCTCGGGGCAGGTTTTTTTATCCAGCCCTCCTGAGGAAGGTTGTGATCAAAATGCGTTTTTTTTTTAGTTTTCTCTCCTTGCCCCCCAACTGATCCCACTGGAGTAGGCGATGCAAATTAGTCATTGACATTGCTTATTTATTTAAGATCTCGGGGCAGATCACAGCATAAAAATACAAGAAAAAACAAAATACATAAAAAGAAAACAATTTAAAAACAACAACAACCCAATAACCCCCCCCCCACACACATTTAAAAGGGCATGGAGGTCAATAAGCCAAAAGCCCGGACCAGAGCACCCTAGGCCCTCCTGTCTTCCACTGCCTCCCGCAGTTTGGTCAGACTCATGTTGGTGGCTTCGAGAACACTGTCCAACCATCTCGCCCTCTGTCGTCCCCTTCTCCTTGTGCCCTCCATCTTTCCCAACATCAGGGTCTTTTCCAGGGAGTCTTCTCTTCTCACGAGGTGGCCAAAGTCTTGGAGCCTCAGCTTCAGGATCTGTCCTTCCAGTGAGCACGCAGGGCTGATTTCTTTAAGAATGGATAGGTTTGATCTTCTTGCAGTCCATGGGACTCTCAAGAGTCTCCTCCAGCACCATAATTCAAAAGCATCAATTCTTTGGCGATCAGCCTTCTTTATGGTCCAGCTCTCACTTCCGTACATTACTACTGGGAAAACCATAGCTTTAACTATACGGACCTTTGTCGGCAAGGTGATGTCTTTGCTTTTTAAGATGCTGTCTAGGTTTGTCATTGCTTTTCTCCCAAGAAGCAGGCGTCTTCTAATTTCGTGACTGCTGTCACCATCTGCAGTGATCATGGAACCCAAGAAAGTGAAATCTCTCACTGCCTCCATTTCTTCCCCTTCTATTTGCCAGGAGGTGATGGGACCAGTGGCCATGATCTTAGTTTTTTTGATGTTGAGCTTCAGACCGTATTTTGCGCTCTCCTCTTTCACCCTTGTTAAAAGGTTCTTTAATTCCTCCTCACTTTCCACCATCAAGGTTGTGTCTACGTTTTGTTAAATACCGGTAAATAAATAAGAGAAAAGGAATTGCGGCATCCTGGAGCGGTCCATCCATCTGGGTGGGTGCAGGGGGAGAGCTGCACCCAGAGTTCCCTTTTGGCTGGCCACCCACCCACCCCTCTATTTCCCGTCCCTAACTTACGGACCTTCCTGCCTCTTTTGCAGGTCTCCCTCCAACCCGGCCGCTGCCAATGGCGGTGCCCCGTGCCAAGGCGATGCCCAGGAGGTCCGTGAATGCCACACCATCTGCATCTCAGGTAAGGGGTCCCTACAAGTGAGAGGTGAGCAACTTTCATGAAATAAGTAAATCCGATGCCTTGGGAGGCTGGAGGAGAAGCTCCACTCCTCTGTTGGTACCTTTATGCACATGTGATGGGACTGTGCGAAGATAAGATAATTTTGGGATATAATATACAATGAACTCAAAAAGATCTTTACATTCTCGTTTCAAAAAACAACAGCACCCGAAGCCTTTTTGTTAGGCGTTATGTCCATTGATATACAAAAACATCACAGAACCTTCTTCATGTACACAATCACAGCGGCGAGGATTTTAATAGCAAAAAACTGGGAAAGTGATGTAATCCCCACAAAAACTGATTGGCAAGCAAAGGTGATAGAATATTCACAACTTGCAAGGATGACTGGGAGAATAAGAGGAAATTCTAACCAGAAATGTAGTTAAAGATTGGACAATGTTCAAAGAATATCTTAAAAAGTACTGCAATAACACAAATCTCCTGACAGATTTGGATTGAATTCTGAAGTTTAAGGAAATTATAAAGTATTTTTTTCCTGATAATTAACTGAAAAGAATAACAAAAATGAAGTCCATATAGACTAGTAAGGTACAAAAAGCACAATGAGGTGAATCAGAAGTTAAAGGGTATGTAATGTCAAATGAGGTGTTGTTAGTCAGTGTCTATGGTCTGTTTATGTTGTTTTTCGTTGTGTTTGTTATATGTAGGGCGCGGGTGGCGCTGTGGGTTAAACCACAGAGCCTAGGGCTTGCCGATCAGAAGGTCGGCGGTTCGAATCCCCACAGCGGGGTGAGCTCCCGTTGCTCGGTCCCTGCTCCTGCCAACCTAGCAGTTTGGAAGCATGTCAAAGTGCAAGTAGATCAATAGGTACCTCTCCGGCGGGAAGGTAAATGGCGTTTCCGTGCGCTGCTCTGGTTCGCCAGAAGCGGCTTAGTCATGCTGGCCACATGACCCGGAAGCTGTACGCCGGCTCTCGGCCACTAAAGCGAGATGAGCGCCGCAACCCCAGAGTCAGGGGTCCTTTACCTTTACATGTTATATGTAAATTGTTTTGTAATAAATAATCTTTAAAAAAACAACTTTCATGAAATAAGTAAATCTGATGTCTTGGGAGGCTGGAGGAGAAGCTCCACTCCTCTGTGTCAGCTGTCAAACGAGTCTTTTGTTCAGGGATTGGTTTTGAACCCTGTCTGCCAGGCCGCGTGCCAGCGGAGCCCTCGCTTCTCCTGGAAGGGGACCCCGCGACCCCAACCCCGAGGCTTCCCGCGCCCCACACTCTTTCTCCTGTCCCTCCCCAGAGATCACCTTCGCCTGGAGCGAATGGACGCCCTGGTCCCCCTGCTCGAAAACCTGCTACTACGCCACGGACGTGGCTGGCGTCAGGAAGCGATTCCGGGGCTGCAATGGCACCACGGACGCAGCCAGCTGCAGCGGGGAGACGGTGCAGGAGGAGCTTTGCGACACGCCCCCCTGCCCAGGTGAGAGGAGGGGGGCAGAAGGAGTTTGCAGCCTGAAACATCCAAAGGGCACCAGGTTGGGGAGTTGCGTCCTTTGGGGTCCGAGGTTTGGCTGATCTTACCCGAAAGGTGGCCGCCGTACAAGAAGCACCTTCAGGTTCTTCCCCGGCGCAGCTGCAAGTCAAAAGAGCATTGCAGGGGGTTGGATTGGATGACCCTTGGGGTCCCCTCCAACTCTGCGATTCCATGATTCTATGAGAGGGGAGGGTTGTTTTTGTTGGAGATTCATTCCCCATGTGCAGTCATGGGTTTGTTGTCTATCACATGTCTGGGTATGTGTTTGATTCCATGTGATGAAGACAGGATGTTTGTCTTACTGTGTTCCCTGAAGTGGGATTATTGTTCTCCTTATCATCTTTTGTTTCTTCTTCCCTGCCTCCCTCCTCCTCAGTGGAAGGCATATGGACCCCCTGGACCCCCTGGTCCCAATGCTCGGCCCCTTGTGACTCGGGGGTCCAGACCCGCAACCGCACCTGCTCCAAGCCAGCCTACGGGGGCCCAGAGTGCTCCGGACCCCTCATCCAGACCCGCGATTGCAACACGGAGCCCTGCAAAGGTACACATTTGGCATATGGGGTGGGGTGGGGGGTAGAGCCCTCCCTGTCAGGCGTGGGGAGTCCTCCCCTCCCTTCGGTAGCTTCGCAGATAAGAATCAACGAGCAGCTGATAGATTGATAGTCCTTTTATCACAGCGCCATGTTGCGAGCACAAATACACAGCTCTCCGCAAGGAGGGCAGTTGGCTAGTTTAATTTTCCTTCCGACTTCTGCAGCATTTGGGGCGCCAACAGGAAGTCCCTCCCCTCCCTCTGTGACTCCTTTGCTCTCTGATACGTTCAGACCTGTGAGTCCGTGGTGGAGGGGGGTCCCCCACGCTCTTGAGCAGGGGTACGCAACCACAAGCGGCCCACGGGAGTCGTTTAACCGGCCTACAAACCGAGCAGCCCGTTCAATGAGTCCCCGCGCGCTGCGCTAAAGCGCCACAGCGCCACACAGGGACTCGCTTCCGCGGTGCCAGAAATCGCGTCTGCGCAGACACTGGAGATCACATCTGCACATGCACAGGCGCCGGAAATCCGCCGGCCCCTGCTCTTGAGTGACGTCTCAACTAGCTGCCCCCTCCCTTCTGATCCTGTTGTCATTATCTTGTAACTGGGTAACTCCCCCCCTAAGCTGTCCATCTCTTTCTGCTTCTGAACACGCTGCGGACAAGGGGGGGCGCAACCCTTCCCCCTCAAGCTCTCCATCCAGGGGCGTAGCAAGGGGGGCGATGGGGGTGGGCCGCCCCGGGTTCCACCCCAGAGGGGGGGTGACACTTTATTGGAAAAAAGAGATAATAGACACACACACAACCCCCACACCTCACAAAGTGGCACCATCAGAGGGGGGTGACACTTCTTTATTTATTTTATTTTTTATTTTATTTTATTTTATTTTTAAAATTAAATTTTAACTTTATTGAAAAAAAAGAGGTAATAGACACACACACAAAAAAGACCCCCCCCCTCGCAAAGTGGCACCATCATTTTTGGGGGGTGGGGGTGACTTGCTATGCCACTGGGTGCAGCTCTGCCAGTGCCCTGGCAAAGTGGGGGGGGGGGTTACAAAAAAAAAATCCGCCCCGGGTACCACCTGGGCTGGCTACGCCTCTGTCTCCATCGGAGAGAAGCTGGTCTGCCATGGAATGCACCCCCCAGTCCTCGTCTTCAGACCATTCCCCGACACTTCCTCACCAGCCCCCCCCCAACCTGCTGCACCTCTGTGCCCCCTACCTCTCTCACCGGATGCCTCTCCCTTTGTCGTCGTCCCCCCCCCCAAACCCTGCACAGCGCTCTGCCCGGGGAACCTGGTGTACCAGACGGCTGAGGAGTGCGAGCGGAAGGGGGGCGCCTGCCCCCGCCTCTGCCTGGACCAAGGCTCCCGCGTGGAGTGTGCCTCCCGCTGCCACGAGGGCTGCTCCTGCCCCGGGGGGCTGCTCCTGCACAACGACACCTGCCTGCCGCTCAGCGAGTGCCCTTGCTACCACCAGGGGGGGCTCTACCAGCCGGGGGACGTCGCCCTCCTGGACTCCTGCAACAACTGGTGATGAATTGATTGCATTTCTTCTCCTTCTTTTTACTTTCATTTATTCATTCCCCCTCCCAGAAGACCCCCCTTTATGAGAACCTGTATTCCTATACACACACACCGCAGTTTGTAATGGTATGCATCTATAAAACACTTCCTTCTTAAGTGATCCCCAAGTTATTTATTTTGCCTGAAGCCTGAAGGTGTATACGGAAAGTGCCAGGCGAGACTAACTGGGGAGAGCCTTCCACAAACTGGGAGCCACTGCAGAAAAGGCCCCGTTCTTGTGTTGCCACCCTCCGGACCTCATTTTTTCCCCCTCCAGAAATTTTTTTTCTTGGTTTTTCAGATTGAAATTTCACAGGCACATATGCCATGTACGACATAAAAACTAGATCCCGAGGATTTTAACTGTTTACAATGGTCTTTAAGATAAGTTATAAATTTCCCCCATTCCTTATTAAGCTTTTGACCTTCCTGATTTCTGATTATTCTGGTCATTTTAGCCATTTTGGCATAGTCTGTGAACTTAATCCGCCTTTCTTCTCTGATAGCGACCACAGCTGTGCGGATGTTATTGGCCCAGAGATGGAAAGGAAGATAAAGTCCCTACCCTCCGGGCCTCAATCCGCCCTGTTCCTCTGAGTGCAAATCATTCTAAATGATTTTCATCTTGCGTTTCCCCATTGATGCAACTCGTAAGACATCTACGCAGTGACGTTATGTGTCCCTTTTCCTTTCCAGCACCTGCAAGGATGGAGAGATGGCATGTACCACGGAGCCCTGCCCAGGTAAACAGAGGCGGCCGCCTTTCCTACTAGGTCGGAGTATTTATCACTCTAGCCCAGGACAGCTCACACTGACAGGTGGCAGTTCTCCAGGGTAGAGAAGTGGAGAAGGACTTAGAACCATGCCATCGTAGAATTGTAGAGTTGGAAGGGACCCCAAGGGTCATCTAGTCCAACCCCCGGCACCTGCTCCCTCCGGTGGAAATTTAGCAGAGGGTTCCAGTAGGGATTGAAGCTGGGGACTCCCGCATGCAAGGCGGGTGGCCTACCAGTGAGCCACAGCCCCTCTGCCCAACTGGGTGGAGCAGGAAATGGCCGAGCCATGCTCACAGGCTCTTCACTTTAGCCCACCTCGCAAGGTTGTTGTAAGGATAAAATGAGATGATAGCCCACTCTTGGCGGATAGGTGGGTGGGTGGAATGGAGATCCCCCACCTGCTCTGAGGTCACACCTTCCGGGGGCCGCAAGCGCCTGTTTAACCTTCTATGTGTCGAAACAAAATAAGAAAATTCCTTCCAGTAGCACCTTAGAGACCAACTAAGTTTGTTCTTGGCATGAGCTTTCGTGTGCATGCACACTTCTTCAGATACACTGAAACCGAAGTCACCAGACCCTTATATATAGTGAGAGGGTGGGAGGGGTATTACTCAGAAGGGTGATTGGCTGATAGGTGAGGTAAATAACCTGTTGACGACTGTTAACAACTGCAATTGGTCTTACAGGAAAAAGCAAGGGGTGAGATGGCTAAAAATAGCTTTGTCATGTATAATGAGATAAGAATCCAATGTCTCTGTTCAGACCAGGTCTCTCCATGGTTTTAAGTTTGGTAATCAGTTGCAATTCAGCAACTTCTCTTTCCAGTCTATTTCTGAAATTCTTTTGTAATAAGACAGATCTTGTATTGAATGTCCTGGGAGATTGAAATGTTCTCCTACTGGTTTCTCTGTCTTTGTGATTCCTGATGTCAGATTTATGTCCATTTATCCTTTGGCGTAGGGTTTGGCCTGTTGGTCCAATATAGAGAGCTGAAGGGCACTGTTGGCATTTGATGGCATACACAATGTTAGACGATGAGCAATTAAATAGTCCTGAGATGGTATGTTTGATGTTGTTGGGGCCAGTTGCTAGGTTGGCAGGAGCAGGGACCGAGCAATGGGAGCTCACCCCGTTGCGGGGATTCAAACCCCCAACCTTCTGATCAGCAAGCCCTAGGCTCTGTGGTTTAACCCACAGCGCCACCCGTGTATATACTGTATATATATAATTTCTTTTCTTCCAATTGACACAGTTCTCTTTTTGTTTTTGGTAAACTGTCTCCTTCTTAGTTCATTATTACCCCTTTTTCTTACCATTTTTAAATTAAGTACCACAGACAGGGTGAGCTCCCGTTGCTCTGTCCCTGCTCCTGCCCACCTAGCAGTTCGAAAGCACGTCAAAGTGCAAGTAGATAAATAGGTACCGCTCCTGCGGGAAGGTAAACGGCGTTTCCGTGCGCTGCTCTGGTTCGCAGTAAGCGGCATAGTCATGCTGGCCACATGACCCGGAAGCTGTACGCCGGCTCCCTTGGCCAGTAAAGCGAGATGAGCACCACAACCCCAGAGTCGTCCGCGACTGGACCTAACGGTCAGGGGTCCCTTTACCTTTACCTATGTTTCTTATACGCTTTTGGAAAAATGTCTTTGAAAACACACAAATGATAAATACTGGTAACTTGGGTCTCTAAACACTATATCTTGAGTGGGCTTGAGTTCCATCAGTGGCTTGTTTTATTTTAATTTATTTTATATAATAAAAGTAATAATAGAAATAATATCTGGGGAAGGCGCCCGGAAAGCGATTCCCCCCGCCCTGAGCTGGCCCCCCTCTCCGCAGCCGACTGCGCCTGGAGCGACTGGACGGCCTGGGGCTCCTGCAGCCGCAGCTGCAACGTGGGCACTCGGCGCCGCTTCCGCTCCAGCACTGAGCCCCCTGCCTCCGACGGAGGACAGCCTTGCCAGGGACCCAACGTGGAGATTGAGTTCTGCAGCCTGCAGCCTTGCCAGGGTAAGAGAGACCGAGGAGGGGGGGGGGCTCAAGGAGAGGGGAGGGGGTCAGGCTGTGGGTCAGAGGGATGGGGAGGAAAGGGAGCAGAGGAGCGCAATGAAAAGAGGGTGGCCGCCGCTGATTTCATTCATTACATTTCCCGGCCAGTGTTCATTTGAATGAATCCCAAAGCGGCTTACAAACCATAAATAGAACAGAACAGAACATCACAAATACAGTAGAAATCGCATAGAATACAGTGGTACCTTGGTTCTCAAATGCCAAAAACCTGTTCCAGTTTTTGAATGTTTTTTGGAAGCCGAACGTCTGATGCGGCTGTCAGCTATTGTTTCCAGGGCACCTGCACCAATCAGAAGCTGCGCCTTGGTTTTTGAACATTTTGGAAGTCAAATAGACTTCCGGAACGGATTATGTTTGGCGTTTTTGTTTTTGCTATTTTGCGTTTTTGAGGCTTTTTCGGTTAATTTGTTTTTGTGACTGTGTGGAACCCAGTTCAGCTACTGATTGATTGATTGTGTGACTGCGGAAATGGATAAAAGCCCCCCCCCCCCATCCAAACAATGACTTTCATCAGTGCAGATAAGGAAAAAAAGTAATTTTAATTTTTATCATCTACAATACTTATTTATTT
The DNA here is from genome assembly GCA_034641395.1 of Darevskia armeniaca. Lineage (NCBI taxonomy): Eukaryota > Metazoa > Chordata > Lepidosauria > Squamata > Lacertidae > Darevskia > Darevskia armeniaca. The sequence goes on from JAWWNF010000121.1 coordinate 818,033, forward strand.
TATAGTACAGTACTTTGATTATTGCTTTCATTGCTTGTTAGATAGTAAAATTCATGTTGAATTGCTGTTTTTGGGGTTGTTTTTCAAAGTCTGGAACGGATTAATCCATTTTGCATTACTTTCTATGGAAAAGCGTGCCTTGTTTTTGGAACACTTTGGTTTTGGAACAAACTTCCGGAACGGGTTAAATTTGAGAACCAAGATACCGCTATAATTAACAATTACAGTTTGCAGCATACTGTTGACAAAGCAGCAACTGAAAAATAAGCTGAACCTCACAATTAAAGTCATATCACATGATTAAAAAATCAGCATTTATAAATCTATAAAACAATATTTGAAAGCATTAACAAAATAGCGACCAAAAAATAAACTGAGCACTGTTAAGTTCATGCACACACTCTCTCCATCCTGCATGACTCGTAATCTTTCGCTCCTTTCAGCGCATTAAAATACACAGGCGCATGGTGCCCATGGCACCAACTCCCTCCTGAAGGTTCCTTGGGCCGGAGGTGGGGCAGCAACCCCCCCACCCCACCCATGGCAAACAGCATCTCTCCCCACTTCACAGGGGCTGGAGGGTGGGGCGAGGCAGGTGGGAATAGCCATGGCCTGCCTGGTGGCCAACACAGAGTCTCTCTCTCCCCTCCGTCCTTCCTCTGTGTGCTGGTCCCGTGGGTTACCTGAGAGGCGAGGTCCAAGTCCGGTCCGTGGTCAGAGGTGCAACGTAGAGGCAGTCTGTAGTAGCTGAAGCTGGGTGCAGGGCAGGGAGTCAGGCGAAGCAGGGGCGTAGGAAGGGGGCGGTGGGGGCGGGCCGCCCCAGGTTCCATCATGGAGGGGGTAACAAATTATCAAGGTACAATTACTGCCCTACTAGGGTGGTTCATTAAAAACTTTTTCTTTTTTGAAAATGCCTGCTCCAAAGGTCTTATCTTACTACACTAGGGATTATATAGCTATATATGAAATTTCATGCATATCAGTTAATATCTTGACCCTCCTCCATGAAAATAGCTGTTTACTTGGCTGTTTTCCTATGTCGTGAAGGCTGAAATTTCAATTCAGTGGAGCACTTACTGTTCCCAACCCTAACCCTGCGGAAAGCCATCTAATTAGACTTTAATTTGATTTTGACATGTTTTTAGGAGGTAATTTAATTATTGTTTGATTTTATATCAATGTTATGTATTATAATGTTATGTTAGCCGCCCTGAGCCCAACTTCGGCTGGGGAGGGCGGGATATAAATCAAAGTTTATTTTTACTTATTATTATTCCTTTGTAAGAAAATATGAAATAACACAAAACCATTTTTGCAGGCAAAAAAAAAAAAAAAATTCAATGTTGGGGGGCGGGGTGACAATAAATTTTCCGCACCGGGTACCACCTGACCTTCCTACACCTCTGAGGCGAAGTCAGGAACAGGTATGCAGGCAGGGAACCAGGGCGGGTCAGGAGCTCAGGCAGGGGAGCAAGACAGGTTTCAAGCAGGAACTGGTCACCAACGATGTTGCTCCTGCAACTTGGGGCTGGGGCTGGCCGGCTTTTATCTGCCCCGAGGCAGAGGGCGGCCCCGATCCTCTGGTAACTCGCCTCTCCTTCTGGCCTGGAGGCGAGCACTCCTCCTGCGGGAACTCAGTTCCCTTCGCCTCTGCAGCTCAGGAGAGGCTAGAGGGTTACCGGACCCAGAGGCAACCTCAGCTTCCCCTGATGGGGCTGGGAGTGGAGCACCTGCAGGCAATGGGTCCTCCATCCCAGCAGGAGCCAGAGCAGACTCAGCCGATGCCTGCACCTGAGGATCCAGCACAGGTGAGGACCCTCCAGACTCAGGCCCCAGCCCCGGCTCTGCTGGTTCTGGAGGCGGGGAATCCTGTGCAGGCTGGGATCCCTCAGGTTCAGCATCTGAGTCTGAATCCCAGGCCATCACACCCTGGGGCTTCTTATCGTGCCCTCCTGGGGTTCATTCTCCTCTGTCCCCCCCCCTTCCCAGCTTCCGGCATGGAGTGGGGGCCCTGGTCCGAGTGCTCCGTGCCGTGTGGAGCCGGATACCGGAATCGCACAAGGGCCAGCCTGACCGTCTTGCGCCGGATCGAATTTGCCACCTGCCACCTTCCCCCCTGCACAGGTGAGTCCGGTGGACCCATCCCAGTTCTGGGTGAGACAGAAAGGCTGTTAAGATTCCCAAAGTGGTGTGTGTGTGTGTGTGTGTGTGTGTGTGTGTGTGTGTGTGTGTGTGTGTGTGCGTGTGTGCTGTGGGGTGTAATCCACTGGGAGCAGTCAAACACAACATTCCTTGTTTTCCTAGAGTGGACATGCAGGGGGATGTTTGGTCCAGCCAGCCGAAAACTTCCTGTTTCCTCCTGGGCTGGAACAGCCTTCCTTTTGCATGTGACTAGAAGTGGGCGTGGCCTTACCTGTCCAGGTAACAAAAGGACAAGGCATGCTGCCACACTCTCTCTCTTTGACTTCCGCCGTCGTTGGAGCAGCTATTTTAGCTAGAAATGCTTCCAGCAACAGAGGACACTGGGATTATCCCCATATGGGATAGCTCCACATGTATATACTTTGCAACTAAGTCTGCCTTCAGGGATCCAACTGTGAACTGATGATGTGAGTAAACTTATTTTATTGACTTTTTATTGTCGTGTCTTTATCCTTTTCAGAGGGGTATAAGGGAACTTACCAGGAACCTAATAGTGAGAGGCTTACACAAGCCTGCAACCAGTTATCCGCTGTGCGTTTAAAAGGGGAATGTGAAACTCTGCTAAGTAAAGGAACTTGCTAGTGCGAGTTAGGAAGGATATTAATAAACAATAAATCCTCTCTTGCCTCCCTGAACATTCCCACAGGTGCTCACCAGTGGCAAAATTGGGATTGTTTTTAATATTCGGTTGAAAGCCGCCCAGAGTGGCTGGGGAAACCCAGACAGACGGATGGGGTATAAATAATAAATTATTGTTACTACTACTACTACTACTATTATTATTATTATTATTATTATTATTATTATTATTTTATTACCCAGGGGAAGGCAGGGGGGCACTTGGGTCCAATGACTATCAGACTTGGAAAAGCTGGTATCATGTGCACCAGTTTTGCAGAATTAAATAGCTTTGTTTGGGTTTGGAACAAATAATAATAATAATAATAATAATAATAATAATAATAATTTATTATTTGTACCCTGCCCATCTGGCTGGGTCTCCCCAGCCACTCTGGGCGGCTTCAAGCAAATATTAAAATACATTAACAAATAGACAATTAATTGCTCCTGTCTTGAGTTTGATTGTGTTACTATCTCCCTTGGTGGGTTGTGCAAACCGCTATTCTGAATAGTGCTTGGGGGGGCAGGGGGCGCTGGGGATGAGCTGATGGGAACCGAGGAGACAGTTCCCCGGGAAAAGTTTGGGTGCCGCTGATCTTATGGCCTGTTTTCTGATCAAAGGCGGCAGCCTCTGCGTTCAGAAATATCCTGCCTCTTTAGCGAGGGAGGGAGGGCAGAGGACACAGACCCCCGCTGCCTCCTTGGTGTTCCTGTGGTTTGACACCCCCACAAGACATTTGTTTTCTGGCTTGTGAATTGGAAGGGGGAGACTACCTGGGACCAGTTTACCTGCACGATCGCCTAACCCCATATATGCCCATTCAGCAGAACGGGCACCATTGCAGCTGCCACGCAATACCTATGCTGCATCTGTAAGTACTCAGTCTTTGGAACTCCCTGCCTCTTGACACCAGGTAGGAGTCTTCACTATTTTCTTTTCAGCACCTGTTAAAAACATTCTTGTTTGGACAAGGTGCTTAGAAAGCAGGTGCGAGTTCCGATCTGTTTTTAGGCCTGCCCTTATTTTTTCTTATTGATTATTTTATCATGTAATATTTTTCCTGCAAAGTGCTTCGGAGGCTGCGTTTGCAATTGAGCAGTGTATAAATGAAAGAAAGGAATAAAGGAATAAATCTGAAAGGTGCGGTGACACCCCCATCCCACCGAGTGCGCAGAAACTCCTGGCACGGCTCTCTGCATCTGTTTCGGCGGAAGGACCTCAGAAGCGCCAGGCTAACCCCCCAGCTAGCCCCTGCCCCCTCGAAACGCCCCACCCACTTCTGCCTTGCACTTTCCCAACCAGGTGAGGTGCCAGGTGTCTGTCCGGAGGGGAAGGTGTGGCAGGAATGTGCTGACGGACCGGCTTCCTGCGCGGAGCTCAGTGCAGTGCCCGGCGCCAATGAGACCTGCCATGCTGGCTGCTACTGCCCCAACAGCACCCTCTTACTGGTGAGTCTCTGCTCCCCATCATTTTTCCCATGCAGAGGCTGGGGGGGGCGTCCCCCAGGGCAGGGCCTTCTCCGTGGTGGCGCCTAATCTGGACCCACCTCATTTTTATGTTTGCAAGTTGTCTCGCACTGTTTTTAATATTGTGTTTTAATGCTGTAATGCTGCCTTGGGGCCTTAGGGTGAAGGACAGATAATTGATTGATTGATTGATTGATTGATTGATTGATTGATAGCAGACTAGTCTTCCCCAACCTGGGCCCCTCAGGAAGGTCTGAACTACAACTCCCAGCAGCAGCACCCCCAGACAGCAGGGAAAACACAAGATGTTTTTTAATTAGGTACATATTAATAACAATTGTGGGATGCGGGTGGCGCTGTGGGTTAAACCACAGAGCCTAGGGCTTGCCGATCAGAAGGTCGGTGGTTCAAATCCCCGCGACGGGGTGAGCTCCCGTTGCTTGGTCCCAGCTCCTGCCAACCTAGCAGTTCGAAAGCACGTCAAAGTGCAAGTAGATAAATAGGTACCGCTCCGGCGGGAAGGTAAACGCCATTTCCGTGCGCTGCTCTGGTTCACCAGAAGCGGCTTAGTCATGCTGGCCACATGACCCGGAAGCTGTAAACCGGCTCCCTCGGCCAATAAAGCGAGATGAGTGCTGCAACCCCAGAGTCGGTCATGACTGGACCTAATGGTCAGGGGTCCCTTTACCTTTTAGTAACAATTAACAATGTTATTATTTATACCTCACCCATCTGGCTGGGTTTCCCCAGCCACTCTGGGCGGCTTCCAGCGCATATAAAGACATAATAAAACATCAATCATTAAAAACCTCCCGATACCGGGCAGCGTAATTCATTTTTTGTGTATGCAAAATAAGTTTTGACATTCAAAACTTCCAGAGGGCCCCCATTTGGGGAAGGCTGATCTCGGGAGGAGGGGAGGGTGGCGTGTTTCTGCCTCTAATTCTGCCCCCTTCCCTCTCCACCGCTTACAGAACAATCTCTGCGTGCCAGAGGAGGATTGCCCCTGTGCCCTCGATGGGATGCTGTACGGCCCGGGAGATGTGGTACCCAAAGGCTGTGAAAACTGGTCAGTGCCTCTTCCTCTGGTTCTTGCCCACACATGCCCCTTCCTGCCAGCGCTAACTGCTGGTGCAAATATGTAGAGAGAGAGAAAGGAGAAGTTCCTGGGTGCCAAGATAGAAATAGAAATACTTTATTGTCACTGTACCACATGTTTTCAGTGAGATTAAACGACCCCCCCCCCAATCTCTCAGTCCTTCATACAACCACTGACCCGGAACGTCAGCTGCAATGTTGCTGTCTTCCATTCAGCAGCCTCACGGCCCACGGGTAGAAACTGTTCTTTAACCTGTTGGTGCGGCTTATCATGCTACTATATCTCCTGCCCGAGGGCAGGAGATTAAAAAGGTGCTGGCCAGCAGGGGCGTAGCGAGGGGGCGGGGGGCGGGCCGCCCTGGGCAGTGCCCTGGTGGGGGTGACACTCGGGGCAGGGGACACGCCCCCCCACGCCTCGAAAGCCGCCCTGGGCTTTTTCTTTTTCTTTTAAAGGCTATTTTCGGCGCTGCCGGGGCGGTCAGTGAGGAGGGGTGTCACGCTTGTCGCTGATGTGACACCTCCCCCCTCGCTGGCCGCCCCTGCGGCTCCGCCCCGGCAGCGCCGAAAATAGCCTTCCCCCCCCCTTTCAGTGGCTTTTTTTGCTGCGGCACGGAGGCAAGGGGCAGAGGCGTCGCTCCGTGCTCATGCGCGCTGTGACGTCATGCACGCGGAGCGCCGCCCCGCCCCCAGGGGTGCCGCTTGGCTTGCCACCCCCGGCAGCCAAGCGGCACGCTACGCCCCTGCTGGCCAGGGTGTGAGTCATCCCTGAGAATGTTCCTCGCTCTTCTGAGGCAACGGGTCTCCTGCGATGACGTCTAGCGGACTCAGGGGACAGCCCATGATGTCTTGTGCTGTCTTCACCACCCTCCGTAGGGACTTTCTGTACATGGCTGTCAAACCAGCGTAGCACACTGTGATGCAGAAAAAAACCAAATTATTTACATTAATAAAAGTAAACATCTGTACAGTCCTTCCAATCTTTCACATTATACTGTTGATATAACATTCTTTTTTTCACAGATTTATATTGTATGGTTTCATTTCTTTCTATTGTATATACATTCCTTTGAGCTTCCATGAGCTTCAGAACAGTTGCACAGGCAGTGAATCTTTGCTTGCTTGGAAAGTGGTAAAAGTTGCTAGATTATTGGTATAGGAACTCCAGAGTGGCTGGTGACAGCCATGCGGTCCGAGCCAGAGCAAGCAGCTCAACCCTCTTCTCGTGCTGAGAATCACAAGTAGATTGGAGGAGAACAAAAGCTTGATTCCGGACTTCCGCTCTGGCGCCATACTGCGCGGCTGGGTTTTTTCTCCGCTCCGCGGAGAGACCGGCTGTATCGGGGCTGGAGGTGCCGTTTCCCGTGAAACGGACCTCCGAAGAAACCTCAAGCGGTTGGGCTTGAGGACGTGGATCCGGCAGATGCTCGGGTGGTCTCCCCAATCCTCCGGGGTTCCTAGTAAGGGTCCCTGAGAGTGGAGAGGGTTGCAGACCGGAGCGCATCGGAAGACCGGCTTTCCCGACACAGCGAAGCAGCGAATTGCCGGGCAGTGAGGAGCGCCAGTTTCTTCCCCAAAAAAAGAAGACTAATACATCAGAATCGTGAGTAACGAAATTTGGATGCTAAATTTGGATCAATTAATTGGACTTCACGAGAGAGATTTAAAGAGGAAGTCCGTCTCTCTCTGCCGCGTAAAAGGAGAACAGAGAACAAGCGGCTGTAAATAGAGACTGTTGATATTAGTTTTAAATGACTTTAAGTTTTGGAACTGGAAAATCTATAAATTCTGCAACACTTGAACTTTAATTTTAAAAAACTTTGACTGTGATAGAGTTTAAAGCCGCCGCTCACCCTCTGGATTAAGGAGAGCCGGGACAGAGCGGCTGATTGAATCTTTTGAGAACAAAGAGGTTTGAACTTGTGATACTTTCGTTTCCGATTTGGACGCTTTGATCTTTTAAAAAGGCTACTGTGCCAAAGTTTCACTTGGAAAGGGGATACAAGTGATTTACAGCAACATACTAGCCTCCTGGTTTTTTTTTTTCTGGCAAAGATTGCAACTTTGAAAATAAGTTAACTTGTGTGAAAAAATGGCTGCTAACTTCTCCTGCTCTGGACTGGGATGGGAGCTGTTTTAGTTTGTAATTTCCTGTTGCTGACTTCCCAAAACAACAGCTGCTCTGTGTATTGAGGACTGTGACCTTGAGAAGCCAGAAATAGCTAAAGTAGAAATGCCTCCAAAAAAAATAGAAGATAAAGGATCAAGAAGAGATTCAGCGGCTGAGGGCATAAACACAGAAGCACTTCTTGCTGCATTAGAAGAAATTAGAAAGGATGTAAGACAACAAATATCAGAATTAAGTAAAAAGGTGGATCAGAATACAGAAGCACTTCAAAACATTGGAGCTCTCAAGGTGGAAATTGAACATACCAAACAACAGGTGGCAAAGGTGGAAACAAGAGTGCAGACCCTGGAAGAGTCCAGAGCAGCGGACCAAGCTGGACAGAGAGATGTGCAGGCGTCAATCGCTTTTATTCAAATGAGACAGAGAGAGGGGAATCTGAAGGTAAGAGACCTCCCTCAATTGGAACAAGGAGAACTGAAGGACTACCTGGCTGAGGAATTTGCAAGACATTGGAACTTACAGACAGAAGAGGTCAAGGCTCTGATAGTGAAGGCCTACCGTTTTGGCCCAAGGGATAAAAAGGACAGTAAGACACCTAATGATTGTTTGATTGAATTTCACAACAAAGAAGAGAGAGACTACATTTTAGGCCTTCACTATGAAAATAATTTAGTGGTCCAGAATAAACAAGTGGTTCTATTCAAGGACATTCCGAAATACTTCTTGGACTTGAGGACCAACTACACAGATTTGACAAGAGCTCTGAGAAGTAAAAAAGTGATCTTCAGGTGGGAGTTCCCCCAGGGACTTTCTTTCTCATACAAGGAGAGGAAAGTCAGAATAAAATCACTGCAGGATAAAAGGAAATTCCTTGAAAAACACGACGCAGACTTCGGCTTACTACTAGTTCCGGATCCATCACTACCAAGAGGGAGGCCAGGCACAGGATTTGACGACCCCCAAGGAGCAGGAGGAGGAGCAGCAGAATAAAGCAAGATGGCCCTTAAATTACTGACACTCAACGTAAGAGGCTTGAACATAAAACCTAAGAGAAATCGTGTGTTTCACAATTTGTTTAAGCAGAATTTGGATGTGATATGCTTACAAGAAACCCACGTAACAAGATTGCACAGAAGAGTCCTACAAAATAGGAAATTGGGCCAAGAATTTATTTCATCAGCTAAAGTCAAGAAAAGAGGAGTTGTAATCTATGCTAAGGACACTAAGGACAAGTATGACCCAAAAATGCTTTTTAAAGACCAGGAGGGAAGGTATGTTGCTATACAAATGACAGTGCAAGGCGAAAAATTTTTGATTCTGGGAATTTATGCACCAAATGACAGTAAATCAGAATTTTACAAGGAGCTCCACGACAAGTTGCTGGATTATATGGATTACAAAATGGTGGCTCTGGGAGACTTTAATGCAGTGGCCTCCACGCTGATGGACAGATCACAAAGAACTAAATTTACAAATGACGGGAGGCTACCAAAAACTTTCTTTGAAATGTCGGAGAATATGGACTGGATAGATGCTTGGAGACTAAAGCACCCAATGGACACCGAAGCCACATTCCAATCAGAAGCGACGGGTTCGTGGAGCAGAATTGATATGATATGGGTATCCAGGGAGGTGTCTCCAAGGATACTCAATACAGAAATACATCCTAGAACTTGCTCTGATCATAATGCTGTACAGCTGGACTTAAGACTGACAACACAGGGATCTTTTCGGTGGAGAATGGATGATTCGTTGTTCAGGAATGGAAAGATTTGTGAGAAGGCCCGTAAGACCCTAAAGGACTTTTTTGATATAAATTGGAACACAACAGTGGAAAAAAGGGTCATATGGGACGCAAGTAAGGCGGTGATGAGAGGTTTCCTGATACAACAAAAGGCAATAAGGAAAAAGACCCAAAATGAGAAAAAAGAAGCCATTTTACAGCAACTCAAGGAGAAAGAAAGGAAGCTGAGAATAAGGCCTAAGAATATTCAACTACAGAAAGAAATTAAATATCTGCAGGCGGAATTTTCCCAGCTGACCAACCAAGAAATAGAATGGAAAGTTAAGATGATGAAACAAAAATCGTTTGAATCTGCAAACAAATGTGGCAAGTTGCTGGCGTGGCAGCTAAAGAGGAGACAGAAACAAAATACAATAACAAGTTTGATAATTGATGGACGAACCGTGGAGAACCCTGTGGAAATCAGGAAAAACTTTCAGAAATTCTATAAAAAGCTGTACAAAGAAAATAATCAAAATCAAAATTTGATAGAGCAATTTCTAAATAAGAATGGATTGCATAAAATCCCGGAAGAAAGGAAGGCCTCACTCAACCACCAGATAACAGGACTAGAAATAGAGGCGGCAATTGGACAGATGAAGCTAGAAAAGGCACCTGGACCGGATGGACTTTCAGCAAAATATTATAAGGAACTAAAAGAATGGCTAATACAGCCATTGATGGAACTTTGCAATGAAATTCTCAAGGGAAGTAAGGCACCTGAATCTTGGAAAGATGCCTATATAACTCTGATACCTAAGCAGGATACTGATACAACACAGATGAAAAATTATAGACCAATCTCCCTCCTAAACGTGGATTACAAAATTTTTGCAAATATAATGGCCAATAGATTGAAGAAAGTCTTAATGGAGATTATCCACAAAGACCAAGCAGGCTTTTTGCCAGAAAGACATTTAAATGGAAATATAAGGAACATTGTGGATATTCTGGAAATGCTGGAACTTAACAGGAATAAGAAGGTAATTTTGATGTTTATAGATGCGGAAAAGGCCTTTGACAATATTTCTTGGAGTTTTATGAAGAAAAACTTTGAAAAAATGGAGGTGGGAGGGGGTTTTTTGAATGGACTGGAAGCAATATATACTGAACAAAGAGCAAAGATAATTGTGAACAATGTTGTATCAGAAGACATTAAGATTGAAAAAGGAACAAGGCAAGGGTGCCCACTCTCCCCATTATTGTTTATAACGGTCCTGGAGGTCCTTTTGAATATGATTAGAAAAGACAATGACATTAAAGGTGTGGGAGTAGGGGCCAGACAATATAAACTTAAAGCCTTTGCAGATGACCTAGTGTTGACCCTTGAGGAGCCTGACTCCAGTGCGGTTAAAGCACTGGACATAATACAAGACTTTGGGCAAGTAGCCGGTTTTAAATTAAATAAAGCCAAGACCAAAGTTCTTGGGAAAAACCTGACACGAGAAGAAAAGGAAAGTATCGAGGCGAAAACAGGACTTACATTTGCTAAGAAAGTTAAATATTTGGGTGTGAATATGACTTCAAAAAATTCGAATTTATATAAGAATAATTATGAAAAAGTTTGGTCTGAAATTAAGAGAGATATGGAAATCTGGAATAGACTGAACTTGTCCCTGTTGGGCCGAATAGCAGTAATTAAGATGAATGTATTGCCTAAATTACTATTTCTCTTCCAGTCATTACCGATTATTGATAAAATGGAGCCCTTCAAAGGCTGGCAGAAGGATATATCTAAATTTGTTTGGCAGGGAAAAAAACCCAGAATTAAATATAAGATATTAACTGATGATAAGAAAAGAGGGGGCTTTTCCCTGCCGGAATTGAACGTGTATTTTGAAGCTGCAGCCTTCTGCTGGCTGAAGGAATGGTTCCTTTTAGAAAATACTGATGTGTTAGACTTGGAAGGATGTGACAATGTGTTCGGATGGCATGCATATCTATGGTATGATAAGGTTAAGGCCAATAGGGGCTTTAAGCAGCATTTGATCAGGAAAGCTTTGTTTAGAGTATGGTTGAAATATAAAGATCTGCTTGAAAAGAAGACTCCCAGATGGATATCACCATTAGAAGCTAAGGCCGACAAAAGGTTTAAGAGAACTGGAAATTGGCCTAGATATATGGACATTCTCATACAAGAAGGAGAAACTGTCAGGTTGAAACCTTATGAACAATTGAAAGATAAGGTGGAGAACTGGTTGCAGTACCACCAGATTAATGAGATTTATAAGATGGACAAAAAACTTGGCTTTCAGATGGAAAAGTCGAAATTGGAGACGGAGTTATTAGAGCCAAAGACTAAAAACTTATCCAGAATGTATCAATTGTTGCTGGAGTGGCATACACAGGATGAATTTGTAAAATCTGCAATGATAGAGTGGGCTAGAGACGTAGGACACAATATTATGATGGCAGACTGGGAAAGACTTTGGAGGAAAGGTATTAATTTTACTGCTTGTACTTTGTTGAAAGAGAATATAATGAAAATGATTTACAGATGGTATTTGACCCCAGTCAAGCTAGCTAAAATCTATCACTTGCATGACAATAAGTGTTGGAAGTGTGGAACTGCAGACGGAACTTTTTACCACATGTGGTGGACCTGCCCGAGGACGAAAGCCTTCTGGGAAATGATCTATAATGAAATTAAAAAAGTGTTGAAGAACACATTTATTAAAAAACCAGAGGCATTCCTACTTGGAATGGTCAACCACGAAATATCTAAGGAAGACCACACTTTCTTCATGTATGCCACAACAGCAGCAAGAATTTTGTTTGCTAAATATTGGAAAACTAATGACTTACCAAAGTTAGAGGAATGGCAGATGAAGATGATGGAATATATGGAACTTGCCGAGCTGTCCGCGAGACTCCGAGACCAGAGGGAAGAGGCGGTGGAAGAAGATTGGAAGAAATTCAAGAAATATGTTAATAAGTGTTGTAAGATTAGTAATTAGATAAATTTAAAGTCAGAAGTTACCTTTACAGTTGATTATAAGATATGATATTTTGGGAAGTATGATTGTTAAATTTAGATTAAGATAGAATACTAGTTTAAGTTAAGGTATTAATTAAATAATAATAAGATTGGTGATATTGGAGATAATAGAAGTAATAGAAAGATAATGATAAGTATCTGTTAATCATAAGTATATGGAATAAGAAACGCGGTGGAGGGAGGCGGGGGAAGTCCACCCAACAAGTTATGAAATAAGAAGGTGATAAAATGTTAGTGTTATTGTTTGTATTGTGAGGTTTTGTTTTATGTGGTGGTTTTTTTCTGTTTTTGTTTGTTATTTAATGTTTATGATAAGGCCTGATGAACTGTGATGAAATGTTTGTTTTGTGTGCTAAAAAGCCTAATAAAAATTATTTTAAAAACAAAAAAAAACAAAAGCTTGATTCCTCCCTAGTTCCTCCCCAGGTAAGGGGAAGTGGACATAGCTAAGCCTGGCAGGGCAGCTTACTCCATGGTTTTAACCCCTTCATGCCTTAATTGGACTGAAGCATGCCAGTGATATGAGGCTTGTGACCCTGCACTAAAAACACTCTCTCTTTCTCTCTCCAGCACCTGCCTCTCCGGTCGGGTGCGCAACTGCTCCAGGGCAGCCTGCGGGGACGGTAAGGCTTGGCTCGCTGGGGCACTTTCAGTTTGGAGGTTCTTGCTCTGAAACAGCCACCCTCTTTGTTGTAGCGTGGGGTTAATGATTTCAGCAAGTGATTTCAGCTCTCTGACATAGCAGGCAGGAGCCAGCTTCTTCATGTAACAACGCTTTATTCAGGCAAACAAGACTGAGGGAACTGAGGGTAGGGAAGCTACATTTATAGGGACAAAGGAGTGACTAGGAAAAGATACATTTTGGAGGGAACAATCTCAAGCAATCACACAGCTGCTTTTTGGTGGGAACCAATAAGACAGAGGATCCCAATGCAGCAACTTGAATGCACCAATAGTAACTGTTCCTTCTGGGACAGGAAGGCAGTTCCTTTACCCTAATGTGATTACAGACAATAGTAATACAGATATGATAACACTTTGAATCAATACACAACACTCTTGCTTCCCTTTGCAAAGAGCTCGGGCCCTTTCAGGTGACCTTGAATCACCTGGGGCTATTGATGGCTCCTAGCCGCGAGATCTACAATCTTCCTCCACTCCCTGGGTACCGATGCTTTTGAAGACCAGTTGCTGCAGGACCTGATCTCCTTCCGCAGGGCCTGTAAGACAGAGCTGTTCCGCCTGGCCTTCAATTTAGCCTGATCCTTCATTCCTTTTTTCCCTTCCCTTTTTCTATGAAGAAACCCTTTCTGAGATCCCACATTTAAACTCTTCCCTGGTCTCCTTGCTGGCCCTAGCAGGATTAACTTGGCCAGTTAGCCCTGGTAATGTTACATTTATGTTGTATTTGATGCTGTTTTTAAGCTGTTGTTTTTTTATATATATCGTTTCTAACCAATGTTTTATATTTGTTGTTAGCCGCCCTGAGCCCGGTTTTTAAATAGGGAAGGGCGGGGTATAAATAAAAAAATATTTTATTATTATTATATGAAAAGCACAAGAGGAGAGAGTTGCTCTTGTGCTCAGAATTTATCTAATATTCTTTTAAAGCCATCCAGGGTGGTGGTGGCCATGGCTGCCTCCTGTGGGAAGGAGTTCCACAGGTCAACTCTGTGTGAAGGAGGGCTTTCTGTCCACAGTCTGAGTCTGTCCAGCTAACACCCATTCAGACCTGCTTACTGGTGACTTCCCTTCCCCCCAGTGAACGGCCACTGGTCAGACTGGACCCCCTGGAGCGAGTGCTCAGCGTCCTGCGGGCTGGGGCTACGGAACCGGTACCACTTCTGCACGGATCCCCCTCCGTCTGGGATGGGGCTGCCCTGCTTGGGGCCCGAACGTGAGGACAAAGCTTGCCAGGCCCAGCCCTGCGCCCGTAAGTGTCCCCCTAAACACCCCTATTACTTCCTGCCGCCTTTCCAAGAGTCAAGACCTCACAATGTTATAAGGAAAAAACTGCTCCTTTCCCCTTATGGGGTATCCAAGAGCCCGTGTAGAGTCCTTAAGTGGGTTCCCTATCGGTGGGAGAAAATAACATACACATTTTTGTAGGTTATTAGAGATTAACCATTACTTTTAATGTCTTCCTCAAATTCTTTTGTCTGGCATTTTTTTTATCAGGGTTACCTTTACTGTATGTGTTCTGTTCTGTGACCTTCAAGTTAATATAGAGATCCCTAATGCACCAGGTACTTTATGGGCCAATAGCTGCAAATCTTGAGGTAGGCTAAATGAGCTAAGAGCCAAGTAAAGCATAGCATTGGGTTTGCAGGCTGAGAAGGGAGGCTCTCCCCACCCCAGCACTATATAATAATAATAAAAATGAAAAAAAAATCAAACAACAACATTGACCAGAGTATAATGAGAAGCAAAGCGGCTCGTAAGCCTGATCTTTATTCAAGGAACTGTTGCAACAGGGTCCCCCCTCACCACACGCAGGAGGGAGGAGAACCCTGAACAATGGTGCGCAAGCCCTTACATAGACTTTTGAAATTGCCCACCCTGTAGCCCAAGACCACCCCCCAAAACATCATACATACATCACAGAAGGAGGCGGTCCATAACAGAAATCCTGCCTGCCAGGATACCTGATAATGGTCACTGATTGCATTACCTGGGCAGCCTGGCCATTCTTTTGTGATGGCTAATAGTTTAGTTCCTGACTTCAGGTCACAGGCTCACCCTATTCATACAGAAATAGGCCCTTAAGACAGGATTTGCAAGCAAAAAGACAATGGGAAGATTTTCCCCATTTGCCTCCCTTACTGCAGAGGAATATTTGAGGTCGTTGGGAGGGTCAAAATGGCTTCAGGATGGCTCTCCTGTACTATTTCAGAGACATGGTTCATCTATTTAGATATGTGTGCAATTATGAATATTTATTCTATGTTTGAGACCTTAGAATTCTTATAACAACAAGCTCCCTCTTTCCTCCACCTGAACTGTGGTCAGGAGGGTGGGGGACAAACCACACGGGAGGCTGGGAGTCAGCAATGGAGACCCCAGCGACCCACACACGCTCTTTTCCCCCCCTGTGGTTGTAGGGAACGGGGGCTGGGGGGGCTGGAGCCCCTGGACCGACTGCACCGCCAGCTGCGGGGGAGGCATGAGGAGCCGGGCGAGAGCCTGTGACAGCCCCGCCCCACAGGGGGGCGGGGACTACTGCGAGGGGGTCCCCACCCAGGTGGAGGGCTGCAGCTTGAACCCGTGTCCAGGTGAGTCAGGGCCGGGATCAGAAGACCCCCCCCCCATACGCCAGAGACACACCTAGAGGTTTGGGTAAAATCTCTGCCCCTGTCCCATCGCTCTTCCCCCTCACCCCAAAATGGGGGGGGGCTTCTGGGGAGCCCCTCCTGGAAGGAGAATGGCCCCCGCTGCCTGGGGGAAGTGGGCGCTTGGGGGCTGGCACCACTGTGGCGTGACAAGCCACTTCTCTTTTTTCTTTTAATTAAATTTTTATACAGACAATTTTGAAACCTTACAAATTATCAAACAATCCAGTCCAATGCATTTTCCAGGACTTCCCCCAGCTCCCTTAACTGCTTTATGAAATCAATGTTGTTTCTGCATATTATATAATGTAAAATATTATTTTCCTGTTTTTCAAATTCATAAAATTTGTGAATGTTTATTCAAATCCTGGCAATGAATCTAAGTCAAATGATTTATATAAAATTCCCATTCTTCCTTAAAGTCCCGATTGTCCTTTTCACGCAATTTGTTTGTTAGTTTTGCCAGTTCTGCAGTTCTGCCTCCCGGGAGCCATAGCGCCCCCCAGAGGCCAAAGCGGTCTGGGCCACAAACGTCCATATTATTATTATTATTATTATCGAGGTTCAAGCACACATCCCAGGCAAGCGAAAGGGGGCAAGCAGGGCTGGGGAGGGGAGGGGGCCGCCTGGGGAGAGTGCCGGGGGCCAGGGAGAGAAGTCTTGGGGGCTACTTTCAGGGTCTGCCTCTGGTAAACCGGCATAGCTCTCCCCACACAGACACAGGCAACCCAGCAACCCTGCAAGGTAGGCTAAGCAGAGAGAGAGAAAGAGAGAGAGAGATTTGTGGCCGAACAAAGATTTGAACCTAGATCTCCCTAGACAACGTCTCCAGCCATAACGTCAAGGTTCGCCCTGCAATAGAGCCTGAAAAGTGCTCCTGCCTGCTCAGTGGTGGCACCCCAAATACACACACACACACACACACACACACACACATATTTGGGGTGCCACCACTGAGCAGGCAGGAGCACTTTTCAGGCTCTATTGCAGGGTGAACCTGCAATATTCAGGGGAGGGGCACAGAAGGGGCAAAGTATATTTCTCGGTGGGCAAGGTGTGCCCCACATATTGAGATATCTGAAATGATAGTAAGCATGTGATAAAAACAGGAGTCCAGAAATTGGTGCAGGGGGAAGTGAGTTCCTCGTTTGGGGGGGGCACTTGATCTCCTGACCCCCCCTCTGGTGCCACCCATTTGCCTGCCTGCCCCCTGCCAGTCATTTTAGGGCTACACACTCTCTGTTTTGGAGGCTGGTTGTGGGGAGAGCTTGTGGGCACTGCCCGGGTCGCTTCCCCTCGGGGCCTTCACCTGTCCTTTCTTTGCTACCTGGCACAGGTGTGGACTGCTCTGCCCTCGAGGGCGCCGCCTACAGCCGCTGTGGGCCCCCCTGCCCCCGCTCCTGCGACGACATCTCGGTGAGGCCCGTGGGGGACCCCCAACCCTCGGCTTTTGTCTCTGGGATAATTTATTTTATCTTCATTAATTGCTTTCCTTTTTAAAAATAATAATAATAAATTTTCAAGTTTTCCATAATACAGAAATCAAAATAGACTAGTAACATCCATACATTGCCAGTTTCATTGTTATTGCATTATTATTATAATGATATTGCATTTTTATTATGTTATATTTTGTACCATTGTATCGTACAAAATAAACCATTTTAAACCCCTAATACCTAATTCATTAACTTGGTATTTGCCATCTTTCACAAAATAAAGTAAAAAGAAAAGAAAAGAAGAAGAAAAAATAAAATAAAAATAAAAATTTAGACTTCCTGTTCATTCCCGGTGTATATACTTATTTCTAAAATATGAATGTACTCAAATCAGTAACCCTTTCTCTACTAATCCACTACATTCTAACAATACCATACATCCTTATTTTCAATATCCAACTCCTTTTCCTGAATCACTCAAATGAATAAACTTTTCCTGTATTTTTGTACATATTTCCTATATCCATCCCACTTCCCCCTGAATGTTTGCTTTGAGTTTCCTCTAAGATTATTTGTCAGTGCTGCCATTAATTGCTTTCCTATCCCACCTTCCCGCCCCCGAGGAGCTCAGGGTGGTCCTCTACGTGGTCCTCTCCTCATGTCACCCTCACAACGACCCTGTGAGGTTGCACTGCCAACTCCCGCCTGCCCCATGGCACACATAGCTATGCTTCGCTGGGTTGCCAGAGGCTGCTGTCGACCCCGGCGACACTCTTGCGGACTCTGCCCCTCCTCGCTACCAGGTGCCATTGTCTTCCTGCCCCCCACCCCACCCCGATAATCTCTCACACACCCCTCTCCCACCCGTAGCACTGCCTGTGGACCTGTGAGCCCGGCTGCTACTGCACCGGCGGGAAAGTCCTGAACGGCACGGCCTGCGTGGAGAAGGACCTCTGCACCTGCCTGGACCTACTCACTGGCCTCCGACACCGGCCGGGAGAGACCGTCCCTCGCTCCGACGGATGCAACACCTGGTGAGGCCAGGCAGAGATGTGGGGCTGAGCGCTGGGGGCTCCAGGGGAGCAGGGGGGCCAGGGGTGGGTGGGTCTAAGTCCAGCTCCTATCTAGCTGCGATTCCTGCATTGCAGGGACGCGGGTGGCGCTGTGGGTTAAACCACAGAGCCTAGGGCTTGCCGATCAGAAGGTCGGCGGTTCGAATCCCCGCGACGGGGTGAGCTCCTGTTGCTCGGTCCCAGCTCCTGCCAACCTAGCAGTACGAAAGCAAGTCAAGTGCAAGTAGATAAATAGGTACCGCTCTGGCGGGAAGGTAAACGGCGTTTCTGTGCGCTGCTCTGGTTCGCCAGAAGCGGCTTAGTCATGCTGGCCACATGACCCGGAAGCTGTACGCCGGCTCCCTCGGCCAATAATGCGAGATGAGCGCCGCAACCCCAGAGTCGGACACGACTGGACCTAACGGTCAGGGGTCCCTTTACCTTTACCTGCATTGCAGGGGGTTGGGCTAGATGACCCTTGGGTGCCTCCAGCTTCTACAACTCCATGATTCTGTTATCATTTACTTGTGAGTCCTGCATTGCAGGGGGTTAGTCTAGATGGCTCTTGGGGGCCCATTGATTGATTGATTGATTGATTGATTGATTGATTGAATTTTACATAACCAATCTGAATTCAAACATTATACATCAACATCACCATTTAGTATTCCCTGAATCCCTTGACTCCCCTCTGCCCTTCCATGGTTACCATTATCAATCTTTTCCCCCCAACTGCCTCCCTTATTTTCTCTATTTTTCAAAAAAATCAAATAATCCATTTTTACCACAATTCTTCGTATATTACAAGCATTACTCAAATCCTGCCAACGTTTTTAGTTGTTTACAGTAAATTACATTGTGAATTCGCCCCGTTACTTCTTAAAGTTCTTTTCTTCCTGGTTTCTGATTTCCCTGGTCAATTTCGCCATTTCCACCATCTTCATCAACCGTTTGTCTCTGGTCGGAACTTTACCGTCTTTCCATCTCTGGACTGGTAGTATCCGCGCTGCTGTCGTCGCGTACATGAATAGTCGTTTCTGTTCCTTTGGAATCTCTGCACCTAAAGTACCTAGTAGAAAAACCTCTGGTTCCCCCCCCCCAATTTTTTTTTATTATTCAACTCATTATAAATCATTTCCCAGAATGCTTTGGTTATCTTGCACGTCGACCACAAGCCCTTGGGGCTCCTTGCTGCTCTGGCCACGGGGGTCTCCCATCTCCTGCCTCTCTCTCTCTTCCCAGCACCTGCTCCAAAGGGAAGCTGATCTGCACCAGCCGAGCTTGTGCCGGTGAGTCCCGCAGCGAGGTTTTGCCGGGCAGAGGGGGGGGCCTTACAGAGAGGAAGGGGCAGAGGCGGACGGAGCCGCTTGGCTGCCCAGGGCAGCAAAAGCGGAGGCACCCCCCCGGAGGCGCCGCTCCGCAGCGCACATGCATCCTGACGCATGTGTCATGCGTCACGACATCACGACGCATGCGTCAGGATGAATGGCACATGTGTGGGAAGCTGCACATGCGCAGTCAGTCTGGACTGCCGCTCACATCCATGCTGCTGCTCGCGCCCGGCAGCCTTGCGAGTTGCCGCATGAGCAGCCGCCTCATGGACAAGGTGCCGCTCACGCCCGGCAGCCCAGACAGACTGCGCAAGTGCAGTATCCCGCACAGACTGTGCATGTGTGACATTCTGCACATGTGCAGTCCGTCCGGGCTGCCGGGTGCGAACGGCAACCTTACGAGCTACCGCCGCACGGATGGGGTGCCGGGCGGTGAGGCTCCGGCGGGGGTGGTGCTGAGTGTCACCCCCCTCCAGGCTGGAACCCGGGGCGTCCCGCCCCCAACGCCCCCACCTTGCTCCGCCCCTGGGGAGGGGCCCCCAGTGGGAGAGGCTCCCTTGGGACCCCGGCGACCTCTTTCCCTCCTTATTCCAGTTCCCGGCGGCTGGTGCAACTGGTCCCCATGGAGCCCCTGCTCCCGGACGTGCGGCAACGAAATGGTCACCCGCTACCGGGCCTGCGCTTGCCCCAAGCCCCAGAACAGGGGCCCCGAGTGCGAGGGGCTGCAGGAGCACCACGGCGACAGCGGCATCCAGCTTGAGAGGAAGGAGTGCCCCATGGACTCTTTCTGCCCAGGTACCAAACCTCTGGGGCAAACGGGAGGGTGGCTGGGTGCGGAAACCAAACTCACAGGTCCTGCAAAATGAACCTTTGTAAAAGTGGTTAGGGAGGGAAAGGCTCAGGTGTGGGGGGAGGGGGGCTCAGCCCCCTTTCTTCCTACTGTGCAATATTCTTACTGTGCATTTATAGCCCACCTGGAGGAGCTCAAGGTGACCTAGAGGGTTCTTCTCCCTCTCCGTTTCACAACAACCCTGAGAGGTAGGCTAGGCTGAGAGGCAGCGACTGGTACCCACCAAGCTTCATAGTTGAGCATTGGTGATTTGAACCCATGTCCCTCCAGCTCCCAGCCTGACACTCTGACTCCTACCCCAGCCTAATAATAATAATAATAATTTTATTAATTGTACCCCACCCATCCGACTGGGTTGATGGGTGTTTAGGAAGGGAATAAGGGTTACAACTGGCTTCCTCAACCTCAGCCCTCCAGATGTTTTGTGACTAATAAGTTGGTGGGACTAATAAGGCGCCAATACAGGATGGGTGACACCTGGCTTGAGAGCAGTACAAGTGAAAAGGATCTAGGAGTCTTGGTAGACCACAAACTTGACATGAGTCAACAGTGTGATGCAGCAGCTAAAAAAGCCAATGCAATTCTGGGCTGCATCAATAGGAGTATAGCATCTAGATCAAGGGAAGGAATAGTACCACTGTATTCCGCTCTGGTCAGACCTCACCTGGAATACTGTGTCCAGTTCTGGGCATCACAGTTCAAGAAGGATACTGACAAGCTGGAACGTGTCCAGAGGAGGGCAACCAAAATGGTCAAAGGCCTGGAAACGATGCCTTATGAGGAACGGCTTAGGGAGCTGGGTATGTTTAGCCTGGAGAAGAGAAGGTTAATGGGTGATATGATAGCCATGTTCAAATATATAAAAGGATGTCATATAGAGGAGGGAGAAAGGTTGTTTTCTGCTGCTCCAGAGAAGCGGACACGGAGCAATGGATTCAAACTACAAGAAAGAAGATTCCACCTAAACATTAGGAAGAACTTCCTGACAGTAAGAGCTGTTTGACAGTGGAATTTGCTGCCAAGGAGTGTGGTGGAGTCTCCTTCTTTGGAGGTCTTTAAGCAGAGGCTTGTCAGCCACCTGTCAGGAATGCTTTGATGGTGTTTCCTGCTTGGCAGGGGGTTGGACTGGATGGCCCTTGGGGTCTCTTCCAACTCTAGGATTCTATGACTACAACTCCCATGATCCCTAGCTAGCCAGACCAGTGGTCAGGGATGATGGGATTTGTAGTCTCAAAACATCTGGAGGGCCGAGGTTGAGGAAGCCTGGGTTACAATATAATTATAACAGAGCACCTTGTGTTTATTTTCCCTTCTTCTCTTCTTCTTTCTTCCTTTGCTTATTCTCGCTTCTTTCCTGCTTACCTTCTTTTGATCAGTTTGGCTTTTGCTGTATTTTACGTTAAAACCCTTAATAAAAATTGATATAGAGGATAAAGGAAGGGCTCAGCAGACACAACACACACACCCCTTTCTCTTGCGCCCCACAGTGGACGGGGCCTGGAGTTCGTGGAGCCCCTGGTCCCCTTGCGACGCCTGCGGAGGAGAGTCGGCACGGAGCAGGGAGTGCAGCAACCCCCCTGCCCGCTTTGGGGGGCTGCCCTGCCCTGGCGAAGCCCAGCAGACCCTCCCGTGCCACGACGGAGTCACCGAGTGCAAAGGTCAGGAGGCGCATCGGGCTGGGCGGATATTCCAAGGGGGGGCGCTGTTGTTGCCAAAAAAAAGCCCCATAATCAGAGAGGTGGGGGTGGCACTGACGTTGGGGGGATGAACGCCAGAACATAAAACAGTGGTCCTAAAAAAAAAAAACACTTTCTGAAGGAAAATTTGCCCGCGCCCACCTGAATTTTTTTTTTATTGGTAATAAATTCATTGGATAACACCTGCTTTCACACTGGCCCACAGTTAGTAAGTTTGGGAAGAAAGCATAGGATTATATCAAAAATATGTTACAGAGGAATTTAAGATTTTCAGAGGTGAATATTCGTTTGAACTCTATGGCTATTGTGTGGAAAGTGACAATGGGAGAGCGAAAATGGAGCCCACCTGCCCTAAGGGTGGCTAAGAGATTGATATTGATGAATGGGAAGAATAGAGGGATGATTCCCCTTAATCAATGGCTTGGCAGAATTACAATACAGTGGTACCTCGGAAGCCGAACAAAATCCATTCCGGAAGTCCGTTGGACTCCCAAAACGTTCGGAAACCAAAGCGCGGCTTCTGATTGGCTGCAGGGAGCTCCTGTGGCCAATCAGAAGCCGCAGAAGCCTTGTCGGATGTTCGGCTTCCAAAAATAGTTCGCAAACCAGAACACTCACTTCCGGGTTTTCAGTGTTCAGGAGCCAAAACGTCCGAGTCACAAGGCATTCGGGATTCAAGGTACGACTGTATTGGTAGCATACGAACCAACCGCTTATAGACGCCAACTTTTTTTGGATACATATAACGACATTGAAACGAGTTTATACAGAATATAATAGGTTATTGTTAAAGATATTTGCTTTACAATAATAAGACCCTACACATCTGTAGACTAATGTATTGTATAGAAATGTAATTGAGTATTTTTCTTTTCCTTTGATTCTCATTTACCTTTTTCTTTTTTCATCCCTCTTTTTTATAAATGAAATTCTTCCAATAAAATATAAATAAAAACACTTACGGAAAAAAAGATAAGAAATTCAATGGAGCACAAAAAGAAACAATTCCCAGCCGCGCTTGATTTATAACCTAGAACACCAAGGCTTCGTAATATGGTCACAGGGTGTCCAGAAAGTATAAAACAAAAGACAGCTGCCTATTCATCCGCTGCAGTTTCTGCATCTCAGGGGGTCAGACTGGATGACCCTTGAGGGTCCCTTCCGCGATTCTAAGGGTGACTGGGTGGGTGGGAACATGGAGTGAAAGATCATCCCCAAGGTCCGCACAGAGATCTGAGTGGCTTTTTTCTGGTCCCCCAGATTGCAGCGGGGGCCAGGTGTCGTTCCCCTGCGGCAAGCCCTGCCCGCGCACCTGCGAGGACTTGCACCCGGACACCGCCTGCTTGGACAGCCCCCAGTGCCGGCTCTCGTGCGCCTGCCCAGGCGGGCAGCTGCTCCAGGATGGTGTGTGCGTCCTGCCAGCGCACTGCCGCTGCAAGTACCAGAACACCTGGCTGGGTGAGTGAGTGAGTGAGTGAATGAATGAATGAATGAATGAATGAATGAATGAATGAATCTTTATTTATTTAACCAGCCATAGCAATAAAACAACAATACAGTGGTACCTCGGTTTAAGAACAGTTCAGTTTAAGAACGATTTGGTTTACAAACTCCGCAAAACCGGAAGTAGTGTCCCGGTTTGAGAACTTTACCTCGGTCTAAGAACGGAATCTGAACGGTGGAAAGGCACCGGCGACGGGAGGCCTCATTAGGGAAGGCGCGCCTCGGTTTAAGAAGGGTTTTGGTTTAAGAACGGACTTCTGGAACAGATTAAGTTCGTAAACTGAGGTACCACTGTACAATATACTACTACTACTACTACTACTAATAATAATAATTTATTATTATTATTTATACCCCGCCCATCTGGCTGGGTTTCCCCAGCCACTCTGGGCGGCTTCCAACAGAATGTTAAAATCCAATAATCTATTAAACACTAGCTGACCCGGCCACGCCTTGCTGTGGCTATGTGTGTGAATGCTGTGGTGTTGATGGCTGCGTCTGTGGGTGGTGGTAGGAGAGGAGAGGGCTGGCAGCGGCTGTGGGGATGGTGTCCGGCCTGCCTTTCATGGCAGCTGCGGTGGGGAAGTGGGAAGTGGGCGGCCCAGGCTGGCTCTGACGGCGGCGGCATGAACGGCTGTGGAGAAGGGCCCAGGGCCTGCCTTTCACGGTGGTGGGGTGGCTAAGGAGCCTGGGCGGCGGTTGGGCTGGGCCTGCATTTGATGGCGTTAACTACGGCGACCCGGGCTGTGGTGACAGTGCCGGCCTAACTTTCACAGCAGCAGTGGCGGCGAGGTCCAGCCTGCCTCGTACGATGGCGGCGGTTGGGACCGGCCTGCCTGTCATTAGCTATTTCAGAGTCACTCACGTAGCAGGAAGATGGTCTGCTGTGGCTGAATTTGTGAAACTGAAGAAGCTCCCCTGTTCAACTTCCGTCTGCCCCTTCTCTGTCTCCACCCCCGTTTTAAATTACCCTCTTCTCGCCCCCCCCTTTCTATTACCCTCTTCTCGCCCACCCCCCCTTTGTGAAACTGAAGAAGTTCCCCTTTTCAATTACCGGTTTGTGAGCTTGCAAATGGCCAACGGAGCTCTGAGGTTTTGCTGTGATGTATAAAAGCTGCGCCATTGTTTTGCTTTTGTAGCTGTACTACCAGTATAGCCGTCGCTAGAGGGCGCTGTTTTGCTGATGACATGTAATGGCTGCGACATTTTTTTGCGTTTAAACTTTATTTTAGGTATGACAGGTGTGGTTTTTCTGAATTTTTATTATGCCAGATTATTTTGAGGTGGTAATGGAACGCTGTGTCCAAATTTGATGCGATTTGGTCCAGCGGTTACGCAGCAACGGTGTTTTGGACAAACACGCAATGGGAACATTTATATATATATATATTGATTAAAAGTTTCCCTAAACAAAGAATAGAAATAAAAAGTCAGTTATATAAAATGCATTTTAGGGTTTTGAATCAATAGTCAAATAGTGAGTCTTCTTCTGATTGCCCCAGCTAAAAACCTTGCAACCTTTGCTGTCGCCTGCTCATCTTGATCTGCCAAGAGAAGGGACACTGTGGCAGTGGTTGGGCGACCCGGAATGGGCAATAAAAGAGGGGTGATAAACCTCATTCCTCAAGTCTTTATAAAGAGTGCAAGCCAGAAGTCCGCAACCAGAGTGGCTCTTTTGCGCATGCGCGAAGCTCCGATAGAGCGCTTCTGCGCATGCGCAAACCGCGCAGAACGCTTCTGCGCATGCACGTGCGGCGAAACCCGGAAGTAAACACTTCCGGGTTTGCCACATTCTTAACATGAAAAAACGCAACCTGAAGCGGCCATTACCTGAGGTATGACTGTATTAATGTACTTTGTCAAAATACAACATTAAAAAAAGAAGTTGCCCTTCTTTTGCTCCATCTTTCTCAGTGTTGTCTGCAATGACTGGCAGCAGGTAATTTTCTGGGTATTTTTCAAAGAGGAGTCTTTGCCAGCCATACCTGGAGATGCCAACATGGATCTAACCTGGGACTTTCTGCATGCCAAAGCAGCTGAGCTGCGGCTTTGAAAACAACAACCAAGATGCTAGTCCTCATTGTTTTAAAATCAAGGGCTAATTTATCAAAGGGAGCTGCCTTGTTTGGAGTCAGGCCATTGCCCCGTCTAGCTATGTAATGTCCACACTGGCTGGCAGCAGATCTCCAGGATTTCAGGCAGGAGACATTGCCAGCCCTCCCCAGGGGAATTGAATCGGGGACCTTCTGCATGCCAAGCATGTGTTCTACCACCGAACTACCAGGAGCATAGGAAGCTGCTTTATAGTGAGTCAGGTAGCTGGTCCGCCTACCTCAGTGTTGTCTACACTGGCAGGCAGCAGCTCTCCAGGGGATTGAACCAGCGACCTTCTGCATGCCAAGCAGCTGCTCTGCCACTGGGCCACAGACCTTTCCCAGCCCAGTTCGCTGGGCTTCCAGGGAGCAACTGGCCCTGGGTGGGCCTGACTGGCGATCATTTTAGAGGCGGGAATTCAAGATGGAGTGGAGCCTGATTCGCACAGGGAGGGCAAGGGGAGCAGGAAGAAACTGTCAACTCTGAATTATTCCTTCTTTTTCCCGTCTTGGCAGGTGTCCCTGAAGGACGGAATCTCTCTCTGTGGTCAGGGCTCACCCCCTGGGAGTACGTCCAGCCTGGGGAGACAGTGTCTGGACCCTGCCAGAACTGGTGAGTCTAGCCAAAGCAGGCTAATGGCGCTTTTAATATCTTTATCTGGTTTATTTCGTAAGATTTATACACCCTTTGGGGGGGGGGTTTGGGGGGGACACACCTAAATTTCACTGCAACTTGGGTTGACTTTATAGATTTTATGAGTGCAGCTGAACACGGCGACCTTCTGGCACCAGCTCTTTGCATGGCATGGCTGACAAAATTTATCTAAAGTTCTTTCGTGAACTAGGCTCACCAATGGGGAAAAATCTATATATATATATAAAATCATTCAAGTTGGATGTTTGTTAACGATCGCCTTTCTCTGTAACCCCTTGATCGATTCCGTTCAAATTTGGACACAACGTTCCATGCCCATATAGGAGTGATCATATGTACTTGCATTGCACAAATACCACACCTTTCCCAGGTGAAAATGTGATTTTGTGCAAAAAAAATATAGCGCCCTCCAGTGGACGTTAAACAGCACAGCACAACACACCTCTTTCTGACCCCTCCTCCTCCTTTCCCGACGTCACTACCACCATCCAATCGACAGGCAGACCGCCCACAAACACTACTGGACAAAGAACCTCATAGACTAAAATAGTAGTAATAAACAGTTGTAGAAACAAAGACAAAAATGGGAGGGGCAAATGGAGAACACATAGACTAAACTTCAACGAGATAAGGTGTAAGTAAACATATGCTTTCTCTTTCATACTGTATCTTACTTTTGCATTTCACCAAATCAGCCACAGCAAGGCGTGGCTGGGTCAGCTAGTCCTATATAATAAAGTCCCTGTGTCCCTGCGTGCGTTCTGTGTGTCAGTGGTTTTTTGCCACTGCGCATGTCCACAGGGACTGGATTGGAGCGCAGAGAGGAGGAGGAGCCTGAGGTTGGAGCGCAGCGCGAGCGAAGCGCTTGCGCTTCGCGAGCCTCCAAACCTCTCCGCTCGGCAGCCATTGCTGCTGCTGCTACCACCGCCGAGCCTCCAGGGCCTCCGAGGGCTCCGCGCCCACCGCATGGTCCGGCCCCGCCGCCGTTCGCCGGAGGAGGAGGAGGGCAGCCCGCCTGAGGAGGGGCGGGAGAGCTGAGGCAGGCGGCGGCGGCGCACTGAGGCGGCTCCTGCTCCTCCTGCTGCTGCTGGCTGTGGAGCGGCGGTGGCGGCGGCTCTGCCGCCACATGAATAAAGAACCGGCCTCCGAGGGCGCCTCAAAAACACCCTCCTTCCCCCCCGTTTCCTCCTCCCTCGCCTCCGCTTTTCTCCTCCTCTGGGGTAGCGGCCGAGGCTGGAGCCGGCGGCGGGGAGAGGCTGTAGGAAGCGGGGAGTGGAGACGCCAGCGGGAGGCGGAGCCAGGTCCTCTCCAATAACGCCTCACTCACCTCACGGCCCAAATCGGAGGAGCCCGGAGGCGGAGGAGGCGTCACCGCGCTCTCGCTCTCGCTCTCCCTTCGCCCAAGCTGAGCCCTGGTGTCACCACCAGGGAGGTGGATTTTGACCTCCCTCGCCGCCGCCCGCAAACCAGCCTCGCCACCACCCCCTGCCCACCTCGCGCTGCCGCACGGTCGCCGGGAATGGGGGGGAGGTGTGTGTGTGTGAGAGAGAGAGAGAGAGGTGTGTGTGTGTGGGAGGGAGGGAGAGAGGCGAGCTGTGTGTGGAGGTGGGGGGAGGGGGGAGGGGGAGGGAGAGGGAGGCGAACTGTGTGTGGAGGTGTGGGTGGGTGGGTGGGTGGGGGTTTGACCGCGTGTTAACATGTTTCAACACATATCTAGCCCCGTTATTTCAACGGGCTTAATTTACTAGTAACATATATTTTGCCACTAGCTGGTGCTGCATTTATAGAAATAAAGTGATACTTTGGTTCTCAAATTTAATCCATTCCGCAAGTCTGTTCCAAAACAAAAGCGTTCCAAAACCAAGGTGCGCTTTCCCATAGAAAGTAATGCAAAATGGATTAATCCATGCCAGACTTTTAAAAACAACCCCTAAAACAGCAATGTAGCATGAATTTTACTATCTAACGAGACCATTGATCCATAAAATGAAAGCAACAATCAATGTACTGTACTGTAAAATAAATAAAACAGTATTGTAGATGATAAAAATTAAAATTAATTTTTTTTCTTACCTGCACAGTCATTGTTTGGATGGGGGGCTTTTATCCATTTCCGCAGTCACACAATCAATCAATCAATCAATCAATCAATCAGTAGCTGAACTGGGTTCCACACAGTCACAAAAACAAATGAACCGAAAAAGCCTCAGAAACAAAAATGCAAAATAAATAGCAAAAACAAAAGCGCCAAACTTAATCCGTTCCGGAAGTCCGTTTGACTTCCGAAATGTTCGAAAACCAAGGCGCGGCTTCTGATTGGAGCAGGCTCCCCAGAAACAATAGCCGACAGCCGCATCGGACGTTCGGCTTCCGAAAAACGTTCAAAAACCGGAAAACCTACTTGCGGGTTTTCAGCATTTGAGAAGCAAGGTACCACTGTATTCTGAATTAAGGTTTAAATTCATTCATTCATTCATTCATTCATTCATTCAATTTGTATGCCACCCTTCCTCCAAAGATCACAGGGCAGTTCACAACATAAAAATGCAAAATGAGTTATATAATAATATCACTTTTAGGATAAAAACCTTAACATCCGTGTTTGCTTGAACGCATGGTTTTTAAGTCTCTGTGTGTGTGTTTTGTTTTTTAACATCAAGTTGGATAAATGAAGCCTTAAGACTTTAGCCCTAAACTGAAAATTAGGATTGAGCTGATGAAAGCAGTTCTTACTCAAGTGAGGGCAATATTTCCCCTCAAATCTGCACTTACCATAAGTTTTAATTGTTTCAGTCCATCTCAAAGCATTATTTATTTTAGGATTTTGCACCATACTTTGGTTTTGTTTTATTTTTTTGGTGCATCGTGATTTAGTATATATTCTTGGCAGTTCGGTTAGTTTGTCCCATTAATTTATGATTCGGTATGTTATGCTGGCTTAACACCAAATCAGTTCTTTTGGGTGTTACTAAAATTCCAGTTTTGGGGGTTTGGTAGCTCCTGTTTTGGAAATGCAATGTTTGATGTACTTATTGTTAAAATTCAATAAAAATCGTTTAAAAACAAACAAGCAAACCTCAAGGTGGTTTGCAAAAAGAAAACAGTAAGTTTATTGATTAAAAAAAAACAATTAACAACAATTTAATACCTTCCCAAAATTATAATAAGGAATAAGCTAAAACCAGACTACAACACCCACCTACATTCTAGATGTCTGGGTGGGAT